>MJUT01061338.1:510987-521465 GCA_002080005.1 Gigantidas platifrons
TTTGTCCTGTTGTATTCTGTAGTATTTTGTAGATCATTGTTTGTCCTGTTGTATTTTGTAGTATTTTGTAGATCATTGTTTGTCCTGTTGTCCTGTGTAGTATTTTGTAGATCATTGTTTGTCCTGTTGTACTGTGTAGTATTTTGTCCTGTTGTACTGTGTAGTATTTTGTCCTGTTGTACTGTGTAGTATTTTGTAGATCATTGTTTGTCCTGTTGTACTGTGTAGTATTTTGAAGATCATTGTTTGTCCTGTTGTATTTTGTAGTATTTTGTAGATCATTGTTTGTCCTGTTGTACTGTGTAGTATTTTGTCCTGTTGTACTGTGTAGTATTTTGTCCTGTTGTATTGTGTAGTATTTTGTAGATCATTGTTTGTCCTGTTGTCCCTTTTTTATTTTGTTTTGTTTGATCATTTACATTGTATGTGCTTCTTCGATTTACGGTTTCTGATTATCTCCCTTTGGTATCTTCTAACTTTTAACCATTACATTGTCTGTCCTTTGATGTACGGCTTCTGATTATCTCCCTTTAGTATCTTCACACGTTTCTTAATACCATACTAAACAACTGACTTGTATATTGTTATCAATGCCGGTTTTACCTATGGGTTTGGCAGGCTCAACCCTAGAGCCTCAAAATTTAGGGGGCCTCCGGCCAAGGTGTATACTAGTTTTGACGCTACTATTGGACTTTCATACATATGCTGTCATAACACACTGTACTCTTTAAACAACCCTTCAGTTATTTTATTTGCACAGTTGCACTCCATTTCAGAATATTGCAGAATTTTAAGCAACCGTCACCATCCTCGCCTATATTCAAATTGATTAATCACTCTTTTGGGATGGGCCTCCCGAAATAGCCTAGGGACTCTCTTCTAAATTCGGCACTGATTGTTATCCGTTTACAATAAAGTATAGTGTGATCCACGATTTCAGGTCTCTTAAAAACTAAGTACACTTGCGCTCTATCTGATAAATAATACAATATGTATACGTAAATATTTGAATCACCTCTACTTTTGATACAAATCATTATGTTGCTATTTAAGTGTTAAAATGAGTGTATTCCCTAATTTACTTGTATATAAAATATTACAAACCCTGAGGAAGTTTTTCACATCAAACTAAATGTCGGTGATCAAAGTCCTTTGCAGTATCACCTTGTAAACAACACAACTTTTATATCTTTAGTGATAAATATTTAAGTTGTGAAATATTTAACTGATCGATAGAAGTTAATGAATTATCTCCTTTTTTAAATGTTATTCTTATACATTTTTTGTTTGTTTTATTCATCATTTCCACATCTAAATATTTCTTAAATTCAATGGTGTTTTGGTAACTGTGATGGAACAATAATCAGATAGACGATTAGTCATAGTCATGTGATACGATGAAACACGGATATTAATAAATACATACATGTACAGTCAAACCTGCCGTAACGGTCACCTTTATATAATGGTCACCTGCTCATAACGGTCACTTTCGTGCTCTCCCTCTGCATTTTACTATATATTTTAATTCGATATAGCGGTCACCTGTTCAATGCGGTCAGCGGTCACCATTTATAAGTAATTTTCAGTGTAAAACCCTATGTATTACGGTCAATTTTATTTTAAAAATAATACCGGAAGTGATTTCGGAAGATCGGTATTTTTCTCAAATGTACCAAAAATCCTGAGGTGTTACAAAATATATTGACTAATTTAATTAATTAAATAAACAAACACATTTTGTTTTGTGAATCGTAAATGACATAAAGGACAGTTTATCCCCGGGTGGTATTGGGGATTTTTATTCATTACGACAAGAATAGAAATTCACTCACCAAAAATATTTTGTATCTAGTACATCATGTCAAAATCATCAACATCCGTAAATAGGAAAGCTTTGAAATTTGACAACAAAGTGAAAGCGATAAATCATTGTGATGTTGGGAAAAGTTGTCGGACTGTGGGCGAGGAGATGGGTGTTGGTCATACCCAGATAATGAACATTCTTTAAAAAAAATGCGAGATTCTTTACGATTTTGAAAACAACGTTCCCAGTTCAACCTCGTGTTACTGGAAATTTACGATTTTGAAAAACAATGCTTCCAGTTTAGTATACTTTTGTTTATTAAATATCTTTATTTATGTATTTGTATGTTTTATTCAAATCATATCATATTGAGATAATTTCATCAACAATAAATGTAAACCAGAGTAAAATTACGACAAGAACAAAATAACCAGTAAAACATTATTAAAAACATAAGATGTAATGAAAAATGTTTATTTACAACTAACGTGCAATATTTTGTCAAAAAATCAAAACCCTTCACATAAAGGTCACCTGTATAAAGCGGTCATTTTGTCAATCTCCCACAGGTGACCACTATAGACAGGTTTGACTGTACATGTATATTTCGCATGGAGACCCTTCGGTAATGTCCAGTGATTAAGAAATCTTAACATTGTTGGTGGTTGATTTCGCATAAATAAATTATCTATATACGGTTCTTAGCTTATCAAATGTACCAAATTATCTTGAGCCGCTTGTTGTATAAACTAAAACTTCTAACCGCTAAACGGTATAAACATTTGAGCCGGTTGTTTTGTGTTATAAAGAACGTTTTTAACATATACTCGGTACTAAATCTTGACACGATTGTTGTATATCCTAAACAAAACTTCCAATTCATACTCGAAACCAAATCTTGAGCCGTTTGTTGTTTCAAGTACACACTGTAGGTTTTACAGATACCAGAATTGGTCCCCGCCCCTCCTATAAGGTCGACCCTGGATGTAGGTGTTTGAAAACCTAATACTTGAGGTAAGTATGTAGCTGCGGACCTCAACCACCTGGACACCCGAGTCCCAGATGGATTAAGTCTTTGTTTGATAAACGACAATGCTGTGTTAGGGTATTTGGGGTTTTCTTGCAGTACAATTTATCATTTGTCATGTTTCCCCAGTGTGCTATATGTCAGTGTGATTTGGGTGTTCATTGAAATGTTTGTTATGCACAACTTTCTGGTTTACCCCTCATTTCTACCATCAACCGATCAAACGGTACGTTTACCGTTTTCCACTTTATATTCAAGCTATTTGTACTTTAGTGTACTTCGTTTGCTTTGCTTTACAAAAAGGGTTTTGATTGCTAAAATATT
This sequence comes from Gigantidas platifrons, assembly GCA_002080005.1. Taxonomy (NCBI): domain Eukaryota; kingdom Metazoa; phylum Mollusca; class Bivalvia; order Mytilida; family Modiolidae; genus Gigantidas; species Gigantidas platifrons. The sequence continues at coordinate 514,146 of MJUT01061338.1, forward strand.
GTACCCGACAGATACGATGGCTAGTGTAAACAATGAATTATAATAAGAATGTTCCGTTCTTTAGAATAAACTAGGGATCATCAAACCTTGACCAATGAAAGGTGAAGACCACCATCTATAGATAGGGTATGTTAGGATAAGGGCCTATATATAAACGAAAACATTACGCACGCGTGGATTCAGAGTGCAACATTTATGATACTCAAAGACGAAACGCAAAGAAATACACATTGTGGTTTGGTTACACATGCAGAATGCTCTGTGTGCAACATCTTAATATGAAAGGTCGTTGATGGTTCCGTTGCAAGGCAAACTCTTTATATTACCCCACCTCCCGCACCACACCTCCCCCTTTATACCGACCCACTCGATTTGATTTTGTTTTATTTTTGGTGTCTTAACGTTACTTTCAGCAATATTTCTGCCATATCATGTCGACCAGTTTTAATGGTGGAAGAAGCCGGAGTACCCGGAGAATAATATCACCCAAAAATAATATATAGAATTCAGCTTCGCTTCGGTTCATATAATATTTTGTGGATGACATCCCGGTCCATAAACTGCCATATGGTCCTTAGTGCCATGAACTATTTGTTAAATACTAAATAGTACAATACCTGTTGAAAAGAAAATTATCTAGTAATTTATAAGTTTTGCTTCATTGACTGATTTACTAGATACATGTTACTTACACCTACTATAACCACTTTACATATATCTAAATCATGACTAGTTAATAAAAGCATAAACTTTTCTACATTTGACATAGTTGTAAATGAAGGTACAATATCAGAAATATTTTTAAATAAAGTTACACGCTCATGAATAAGTTTATCACAATTCATGAGGAAATGAAATTCATCCTCCACATCCGTATGGCACAACTGACAAATCCTCTGTTCTACTGGTAATTTCAGATAACGACCTTTTTTCAATACATGTATTTAAATTACAATTACTTACACGAATTTTTATAAAATTTGAAAAACTGTTCTTATTAACGTCTGCATAAAGATATTGTTCTCTATTGAAGTCTGTTTTAATTTTACGATATGTTCTCAACTTATTCCCCCAAACCACTCTATTATCATTGAACAGTAATTTGTGCCAAATATCAAAATATCTGTTTTCATTACTATGACTGGGTCGATACGTCTGCTGTCTGGTTATTATTTATGGATAGTTTGGAATCAAATGTAATTTGTTCTCGCCACTATATAACTTAAAAATTGATCATTTGGCGTTGAACAACAATCCCTCCCTCTTTGATAGTTTTGTCCCACCTACTACGAAAGTCACTGAAGGAGAGACAAAGGCATTGCTTTTCTGGAGACGAAATTAAGCATTGCCGAGCTCGAGTGATTAGATCAGTTTTTACATTGCTAAATTACATAGCCTCATCATATTTCGACTACGTTGATCACAGAGATACACGTCATTCATGCACGTGTCACTTGACCTACACATGATATAGTTTTCAAGTACCATTGACTTTGTTGAATTTACATAAGGTTTTCATTGTTAGTGTCATACAACCTGAGTTTTACCATATTCGACAGCCATTTCCCGCCCATTTCCTTCTGTTGGAATTTGTCAAAATTTTACGTCCCGTATAATGATATCATTTTCAGCCAATCAGCATACGGCATTCATTGGACCTCATGTCAAAATATGCACACTGATAACTGAAAGCATTATATTACCCCGTGCTTTCTTAACAATCCCTAGTGGCAACAATTGGACGTGTTCATTTTATTTTTACACTTTTCCTACAAAACACATGATTTTGTAACATGCATTAGTTGTGGCTATTGCTGACTGCATCCAGTTGTGAATCTCCCCAGTGTGAACACGAAAATGCTGCTAGTGCGGCCAAGTATGAAGAGGGGGTAAATATGTGTCACGTGACCTTGGCCTCTAACTAGAAGATAAGGTCAGTTTCTTCATTCCCCATATTTGGTCTACATGTTGGCCAATCTTGTAAAAGTTGTTCATCTATTTTATTTCATATTTGTACATGCTTCACTTACTATTTGGGGATTGGGTGAACATTCTTGACTGAAGAGCTTGGACCTTATTTCAATTCTTGTTACCAACCTCAAATGTAAAGAGTTCTAAGCGCCTACCCATGATTAGCGTGAACAAGGAGCTGCTTGATAAAGATTTTCAAAAGCACATGTTACAAGACCTCAGGTCTCATTTTGATTAGTCACTTGTAATGAATAGCTTCATTTAGTTCTGTTAATTAATAACCAAGCATCCTGCTTTAACTGTATTTATTTTGTATCCATGACACCTTAATTTCTTCTTCATGGTACTTTTGGTTGATCTTCTGGGAAGGGGGTGGTCACACAAACTATTTGCAGGAGGCAGACCAGACATAATTCTTTGTCCGCACTTGTTATGTAGAAGAGTCGTATTTTATTACTTATACAAAATACCGTTAAAATTCATATCGGAGGAATATGCACATAGTTTACATATTGGCTTACTTAATTGAGAATGAGTAATTGAACATCATCCTTATTTGATTCTAACAAGCCGCTGGGTTAAGTTTTAATGATTTGTAACAAATCAAACATGCGTTTAATTGAGTTTATTATATATCAATAAAAATAACTAGCCTGAAAAATAAAACTGTCCTATAAAAGCAGTAGTTTGTTCTAGGGGAGTAGGTCATACATATGTAGATCAAGATCAACATTCATCAGTTGTACAGTGTGTCATTATAATACTTGTCTATCATTTCTAACGTTAAATATCCCTCCTTTTTGTAAATATCAAATTAACATTGACATTTTGATAGTTGATATTCATTTTTAGCTCTTGTCTTTCCATTAGTTTCCCGCCAGAAATATCACACCTGATTATCCATCCTCATCCTTGCACGTTTTGGGTTTCATCAATTTCATCCATTTCTTCTTGGTCGTTATCTCTAGATCTATTCAACTCCACCAGTTCCAAAGGTAAAGGACATGAAGGTCTTCCCGAAACAAAATGGCGGACACTTTGACATTTTATATACAATTTCTTACGCACATCTGTAGTCAGGCAACATAATAAAATGGCATTGACAAAGCCTTGAGAATGATCTCCGACAACCTACAATGAACAAATAAGACGACATACACTTGAAAAAAATAATCACGTTGTGTCATTTCACGTGGATAAAACGGACTCCACAAACCACTTGTTCATGAAGCGCACAACAATGAATAAAGAAGCTATAAACAGCTTCTTCATTATGCACGTGTAAATAAGTAACAACCAGGAAAATGTTCATATAAACTGCAGCATGACATAAACGTATCAGATTGATTGTTGTCTAACGGCACATGAGCAGTATTTCAGCTTTAGTCATGATGAAGACAAGTTTACAACAATAAATGTTGTGGCGGTGGTCTGGACGGATGTTTTCTGGCCACCAAACACCCCTTAGCAAACTTGCTCATTATGAGCTTCTGAAACTTGTCAAGAAGCGTTGCATTCTCCACAAATGATGCACTCATGTAAGTTCCGCACAGCAAGTTTTCGGACGAATTGTACCAAGAGAGTGGATACTACGTTCGATTTCTATGTCATGTGTTTCTCTCGGAAGTACGATATTACATCCAATCGTATAATATTGAAAATTTAAGAAATCCCAATTCATTTTATATTGGAAATATGTATGAATCATTAGTTCTGTGCTTGATATTTATGTATGCAATTTCTAAACTAAGGTATTCCACACCACATATTTCTACAATTATATTTCTTGTAAAGTAAGATTTTCTATGAAAAAAGTGGTTTTCTGTAAATGTTATCTGCTATATATTTAGAATGTAGTACTCAGACGTATTGCTCTTTTTCAGTCCTGTAGTCAGTATTTACTCTTATTATATGTTTTAACATGAATACTATGATATCAGCAGAAGAAAAAGAACAAAAAATGACATTTTTACAGTGTCAAGCAACTGACATTGTAATTGTTTTGTAAGGTATATTGTTTAATTAAACATGTCATAGAAAGGTCAACTTTACGTACATAATCAGCTGAGAAAAATGCGTAACTGGCCTGCATTACGACGAGCCATGATGGAGTTGATGAAAGAGTTGATGCAATCTCCTGCCAAACTCCCTATGCATTCAGTACAACAAATATTAAAGGAATATGTCATAGTTTACGATTGGCCAACTGTGTTCTGTGAGTTTGATTTGATATTTCTCGAGATGTTATATATCCCGTTTTAAAGGGCATTGGTTTTGTTAAAGGGTTCGGCTGACGCCTCACCGTTTAACAAAACCACTGCCCTTTAAAACGGGATATATAACATCTCGAGACTGATAACGTATAATATTACCTGGTAAACACCAGCAAAAAATATGGATACCTAATCTACTCTTGTCTGCTAATTCCGTTTTCTTCCATGAAATGCACAAATAAACATACAGACTTATAGCACATGTCCAAATGTATGTATGTACATTAGATGCTATTGAAATTACAGCAGCACAGACAGGAAAGATATCCCAGTTCAGGGTCGGCGTGAACACAGATACACTTACAGCAACTATACTAGCTACACTCGAGATTATGTTAGCAACACTCAGACACACCAACAGAGAGGTGAAGGATGCAAGGACAGAAATAATAAAAATACAGGAAAGAATTGAGATGGAAGCCATTGTAATCGCTATCCCGGCATAAGCCTTGTCTATCGTGTGAAGATATGTAAACTGCATGTTCTTTATGTCAGCTGACTTCTATGTACTGGGTGGTTTATATGATTGTCTGTTGATGGACTATCACTAATATCTCCTTTGTTATTTCTGAAGAAGAAAACAGATTATTTGAATGGATTTTATTGAATATTTTATAAGCAAAACAAGCTAACTGAAGTCTAAAATGAGCCAAAACCAATTTATTTGAAGCCAGTAAAAGTTCACATTTCAACTATGAGGGCATATAAAAATTAGGCGCTCTTTGATATTTATATTCCAGATTTTGTCCTCAAGTGTACACATTTTGTCTTTTTCTACTGAATATTTAAATACAGCATATGTAAGTAAAAACACAATAACAAAACCAACAAAACAAAAAACGTTCAAAAAAATCTTCTTAGAAACTACTTGGCCAGTGTAAACCTATCATCACAGGAATTGTCCTTGGATGGTCCCCATTCTAAACTTTATCATAAGATTGCCACTGTTACCAAAAATAGAACAGTTTTAAATGAACCAAAACAACTTGATTTGCAGCCCGAATCAACTCAAATGTTAACAGTAAGAACATAAATAGAAGCGGTTTACAATATATTCCGCGGGTTTTATCGCTATTACGCTTGCACTTATGCCAATATGTTTGCTGATTACAGAAATACTTCATATTTAAGCGAACCAATCATTAAAAATCCATCTGAAATAACTCGGCCAATAAACACCTAACTCGCAGGAATATTATTTGTATGATCACCATTCTAAACTGTATCAGAGTGGTTTGAACTCTATTCAAGATGGCCGTCGTGACTAAAAATAGAAAATTATTAAATATGCCAAACCTGAGCTAGTTAAAGCCAGAATATCGTCAATGTTTTATGTGGATTGGAAATCCGAACTACATGACATAAATTTAAAAAAAAGAAAACCACAAACTTGCTTGAATCCAAAAGAGATGTAACCTTTATCGACAGAAGTAAAGAGAACTAGTCAACTGTAGGCTAGGGATCGTTTCACACTCATTCTAGGATATGAACTACATATATATTATATGACGTGAATGATTGTGAAGTGCAAAACATCAATTAAAGTGCTGTTACATTATTTTAATATGTGTGTAAGTGTAAAGTTGTATAGTCTCTAATGATATCCTTTCTGACTAATTGATTATTACAGTTTGTCTTCCATGCAGTGTTGAAATGATAAAACATTTTCCCGTTCTTATTGATACAGTGGTGGTCGTATTGATAAAGTGTTTAATGTTTACACCTCTTACACTTCCAATTTTCAGATGTTATTATCTAAGACATGTATACAGTCCATCCAATTAGTCACCACACTTTAACCTGTATTAGTTTTACTATATACACGATGGGAACCCCGAGATTGTTTTTCTTTCTTTTCAGTTTTTTAACCTTGTAATGTGATGCCGGGCACAACGATGAATGTATTTGTAAAAATTACTTATACAAATGTATTTTGTTTTCTTGTTTATAACCTCTCATTTAGGAAATGAAAACCCATGTACACCAAATAACACCAAAAACGACAAAGATTACAATAAGGAGCGTTCTTCGACAAAAAGTTAAGAGTAACTGCTGGTTACATTTATCGACAAAACTATATTTAGGGTATACGTAGTGGTTGTGCTCATTATTGAAGACTAGAACGTTGTTCCTTAAGTTTAATCTGTGTCTTCAGAGTAAAGTTGGATATTCTCTCATCTTCATTTACATCATAATCCCTTCTTACTAAAGGATTTATACAGACCCAAGTGAGCCTCTAGTTACATTTCACAAACCTCATACATCTAATACTGAATACGAATAATCGGTATGGAGTTATTTAAATGTAGTACTGGTTGGCTGTCATTTCAGACGTTGTGAGACATCTTGTATATATAAAAATGAATATATACTAGTTTCATTTCAATTTTTTAACCCGTGAATTTGTCGGAACATGTTATTTTATATATATATGTATATATTAGATACAGATTAATAACGAAAGACATTATCATACATCAAGAATGCATACAGATGATGTAATATTGATACACTTCGTTTGAATTGCTTAAAAATCTAATAATAAACATGTTACTCTTACTAATAATTACAGATACATATAATACAAGTCAGAATAATAATTTCACCTAAACCTGTTTCACTATATAGCATGAACCAAGTGTCTCTGGTGTGAATATGTTTAAAATCATAATAAATCAGTGTCTATTATACTGGTCGACCCATATAAAAGTCGTATTTACCATAAAAAACGTGAATAATTGATGCAATACTCGTCCCAAAAAACAAGTGATGAAAAGAAATATTACGGCTTAATATCGCATAATTGCATATGGCTGGACTGTATTTATGACAAACTTTCCTTTCATCAGCAGTAATATTTACGTAATTCTAGGGCTAGTGATTTTCAGGACAGAGCTCAGCTGCTGATGCAAACGCTACGCAAACAAGGCTACGTTGCTCCTAGGATGAAGTCATCGCTACAAACATCCTACAGTCATCATCACTAATGGACTGACCGTTACGATATCCATTTCTCAGATGGCAATGACTGTCGACTATAATGAGTTAATACGTCAGGTGTCTTATAATAAAAAAA
>MJUT01061338.1:522664-535032 GCA_002080005.1 Gigantidas platifrons
CCATGTCTTGTGCCTAATGTTGCCTGTGTCTCTGGATTGTCCATGTCTTGTGCCTAATGTTGCCTGTGTCTCTGGATTGTCCATGTTTTGTGCCTAATGTTGCCTGTGTCTCTGAATTGTCCATGTCTTGTGCCTAATGTTGCCTGTGTCTCTGGATTGTTCTTGTCTTGTGCCTAATGTTGCCTGTGTCTCTGGATTGTCCATGTCTTGTGCCTAATGTTGCCTGTGTCTCTGGATTGTCCATGTCTTGTGCCTAATGTTGCCTGTGTCTCTGGATTGTCCATGTCTTGTGCCTAATGTTGCCTGTGTCTCTGGATTGTTCATTACTGATAATAACTTCGATGTTTATTGCTTCAGTGTTAATTTTAATTTTCAATATCCTAATGAAAACTTCCAACCCTATCTCGAAATCAAATCTTGAGCCGTTTGTTGTACAATGTATATGGAAAGACAATTTTTCGCCCCTATTCGATAACAAATCTTGAGTTTATTGTTGTATATCATAGCAAAACATCTAACCCCCAGGAAACAGATTTAAAAAAAAGCATGTGCTTGTTTCTGAATCCTAAATGTACAATTGCTGTTGTTCTGTTTATATATATGTCAGTTATACCAATAAAATATGCTTATACCAACTCCTACTCTATACCAAAGATATTGAACTGTATGGTTGTTGATATATACGATGTTTAACATTGCATTTAATGCTGACTATGTTCCAAATATCTAGCCCCGCTTGTTGACTGGAATTCTTAACTCAGCTAGCGTAAAATGACAAATCGGCAACAAATATCAAAAGCGATTTTCGGTAAAACAATCTCCAAATTAACATAATATCATAAATTGATACTAACATGTAGATAATGCAGGTGGTTGTATGTGATGATTTCAATGATGCCCATCTTCATTTCAGGTACAAAGAGATGCATAAATGTGGTTTAAGCCATACTAACCATTCTCTATTAACATGAACAAGATGATGGTCTCGAAACAATGTGAGATACAACCAAATGTCTATAGATAATGGCTGCTCAAGGGTTAATGTTATCTGTATTAATCGTCACTTTCTGTAATTTTAAGCTATATAGTAACTACCAAAATCATTTGGGGTGGAGTGGACATACAAAAATGTATATAACAAAACAGACATGTAAGACCCCCGTCGTGTATAGGTAAAGGATCGGCCTTAAGCCAATTGGACCGATTGCTCCCAATTCGCCTCGTGCTTAAGGAACCCCGCGTTGGAGTTATCTACTCTCGGCTGTTCAAGTACACACACCAACACGCTGCAGGTTGTACAGAGAACAGCATTGGTCCCCTCATCTCCTAAGGTCGGCTCTGGGTGTAGGTGTTTGAAAACCTAAAACTTGAGGTTATTACAAAGAATTATTTTTCACACTAAAAATTGGTGCAGATCTAATTAGGGATATTTTTAATCCTACAAACCTCTCTACCACTAAACTTGTATGTAAAGGGATATTCTTAATCCTACAAATCTCTCTACCACTAAACTTGTATGTAAAGGGATATTCTTAATCCTACAAACCTCTCTACCACTAAACTTGTATGTAAAGGGATATTCTTAATCCTACAAACCTCTCTACCACTAAACTTGTATGTAAAGAGATATTCTTAATCCTACAAACCTCTCTACCACTAAACTTGTATGTAAAGGGATATTCTTAATCCTACAAACCTCTCTACCACTAAACATGTATGTAAAGGGATATTCTTAATCCTACAAACCTCTCTACCACTAAACTTGTATGTAAATACATACAAGAAACTAATATAAGCCGTAATAAGGCTTCTGCATAATGATAAATAAACTATAATAATAATTTAATGTTGTATTTATTACTAACAAGAGTTATTGCAGTAGGACATCATATATACATTGTATAATGTAAATGTTTATTTTATTATGGATGTATAAACTAAACTGAACAAATTGCTATTGTATCATATGTACCTTTATGTATTGTTTAATGTCATGTGATTGTATTGATACACGCCAGCATATGGCTAATATTGTCAATAAAAATATTTGATTTGATTTGATATGTAGATGCAAACCCACGTCAGCGGTAGTATGCTAGTTGTCAGAGGTCAACGACCCACCTAGACACCCTGGACACAGATGGACTAAGCCTTGTTTAGATAAACTGGGTTAAAGTCATAACATCTAACAATTGTTTTTGCAGCAAAATTTATCATTTGCCATACGAGTACACGTTTCCCTAGTATGGCGTATTAATTTGATTTTAGTATTCCTTTAAATGTTGTTATACACAACCTTCTTATTAAACCCCGATCATTTCTACCATCAACAACACTTCAAAGGGTACATTTAAGATTTTTCACTTTATAGTCAAGCTATTTGTACTTTAGTGTACTTCGTTTGGTTTGCTTCACAAAAAATGTTTTGATTGCTAAAATATTGTACCCGACAGATGTAACAGCTAGTGTATACACTGAATTATAATAACAGATGTAACAGCTAGTGTAAACACTGAATTATAATAACAGATGTAACAGCCAGTGTAAACACTGAATTATAATAACAGATGTAACAGCTAGTGTAAACACTGAATTATAATAACAGATGTAACAGCTAGTGTAAACACTGAATTATAATAACAGATGTAACAGCTAGTGTAAACACTGAATTATAATAACAGATGTAACAGCTAGTGTAAACACTGAAATATAATAACAGATGTAACAGCTAGTGTATACACTGAATTATAATAACAGATGTAACAGCTAGTGTAAACACTGAATTATAATAACGGATGTAGCAGCTAGTGTAAACACTGAATTATAATAACAGATGTAACAGCTAGTGTAAACACTGAATTATAATAACAGATGTAACAGCTAGTGTAAACACTGAATTATAATAACAGATGTAACAGCTAGTGTAAACACTGAATTATACTAACAGATGTGACAGCTAGTGTAAACACTGAATTATACTAACAGATGTGACAGCTAGTGTAAACACTGAATTATATTAACAGATGTAACAGCTAGTGTAAACACTGAATTATAATAACAGATGTGACAGCTAGTGTAAACACTGAATTATAATAACAGATGTGACAGCTAGTGTAAACAATGAATTATAATAACAGATGTAACAGCTAGTGTATACACTGAATTATAATAAGAATGTTAGCTCTTCACAAAACCTATCAGTTAAAACACCAATATTACTTCGTTCTTTAGAATAAACTAGCGGTCATAAACCTTGATCATTGAAAAGGAAAACACCATCTATAGATAGGGTATATTAGGATAATGGCCTATATGTAAACGATTGACAACGGAAACATTACACATCCATGGATTCAGAGTGCAACACTTGTGATACTTATGAACGAAACGTAAACAAATAGACATTGTGGTTTGGTTACACATGCAAAAAGCCCTGTGTGTAGCAGCTTGATATGAAAGGTCACTGGCGGTCCGTTCCAAGGCAAACTCTTTCTATTACCCCACCTTCCCTACCACAAACACACACACCTCTCCCATATACCGACCCACTCCTGTCCGGTAGACCTACAATTTTAATATTTACCTATAAACGACTTGTTATTTGTAAAGTTTTCTCGCTGTACTGTAACCGATATACAAAATACACTGTTATATGTAACTTGACGCTAACGGAAGGTTATGGTTTTTAACGCCACATTCAGCAATATTTCAGTTATATCGTGGCGGTCAGTTTTATTGGTTGGGGAAACCGGAGGACCCAGAGAAAACCACCGACCGGTAGTAATACAGCATCAATAACGCAGACAAATATCCAACAACAATTGAATGAATTGGTATACAGGGGCATGTATGTCTGTTATTCTAAAGACTCACACGAATAGCGTAAAACCATCAGAAGGCAGTCTTCAAGCGCAAGACCTGACGTTTTGAATTTGAAGATTTCCCAAATGTGTTTTGTCTTAGTGATTCCCACGTAAAAAAAACTATATAAACCTCATATTTCAGTTAAATTCAAATATCTTATTGTACCTATAATACAAAGAGATCGGACGACAGGGATATAACATATATATTAGTCCTTTATATAAGCCCGTGTGAAGTGGTTCGACCATGTATCTCCTTGGTGACAGACAATACAGTGGTTATTTCACTTCAAACATATTTTATTGTTCAATAACAAATAATAGGATAAGTATTACTTCTACTCAGACCAATATTTTTGCACTTGCCAATTCTTAATAGGATAGCTGGAAAACCTATCCCATTCTGTTTCTTGATGTTAGTTATTAATCATATATACAGATTAATACATGGGCATTTCCATATTGGCCTGGTTATCATCCCGACACCCTCATATTTCCCGAGACGCAGTCGAGTGCCAATATGGGTCGAGGGATGATAACCTAGCCAATATGGAAATGCCCATGTATTAAACTATTTATTACTAGTACATACTTCCGACATCTAGAAAAGAGACACACATATTGGCCTGAGACGAAGTCGAGGCCCATATTGGCCCGGGCCAATATGGGCCTCGATATGGAAATGATCTTGTAGTAATCCAATAACCGGTTATTTTCCCGGGGTGTGAAAATATGGACAGTTTACTTCCGGTAATATTGGTCATACAAAAATGCCTTTATTTTAACTAAGTGTGTAATAAAGCCGGATAACCTATCCCATCCTATTTCCTGATGTCAATTAGGAGATAACTGTATTGCATTTGAAAATCTCACGGTATCAATTGGAGATTTGATGGTCGCAAATTGAGTTTACTGGCGACGCGTTAGTGAAAATTACACCATTAAATCGAGAATTGATGCCGTGAAATATTCAAATACAATTCAGTTATCTCCATTCAAATGTAATCATGTGTATTGCTACATTGTTGACAAGATGACGTAAGCGGCAATCGTCTAAAATATCTCATGATTTTCAACCGTGGAATTGATACCTTGAAAAATACAGCATTGTTCCAATCACAAACCAGGGATATTAAACATTTACATTATAATTTTTAATAGGATAGCTGGAAAACCAATCCCATCCCGTTTCTTAATGTCAGTAATTAATAGGATAGCTGGATAACCTATCCCATCCTGTTTCTTGATGTCAGTAATTAATAGGATAGCTGGATAACCCATCCCATCCTGTTTCATGATGTCAGTCATTAATAGGATAGCTGGATTACATATATCCTGTTTCTTTATGCCAGTCATTAATAGGATAGTTGGATAACATATATCATGTTTCTTTATGTCAATTATTAATAAGATAGCTGGATAACATATCCTATCCTGTTTCTTTATGTCAGTCATTAATAGGTTAGTTGGATAACATATCCTATCCTGTTTCTTTATGTCAATTATTGATAGGATAGCTGGAGAACATATCCTATCATGTTTCTTTGTCAATTATTAATCGGATAGCAGGATAACATGTCACACCCGTGTCAATTAGGATAACCTATCCCTGTCTATATTTTTTTCAATTTTCAAAATAGACAGTTTCCGTGACTAATCAACTAAAACCAACCAGCATTATAATCCCAATACCACACAGTTAATCTTCTGTTAGAGATTAGTGTATATTGTCAACTGGTCCGGTATAAAATTATTGTACTCCATTCATTCATAAACCAGTAATTGTATCTCATTTGTATACATGTATGTACCCATGGTATTCGACACACATAATATTATCTATGGTGGTATATAAAGTATATAATCTCAGTTTAAACCAACTCCTCGGGTAAATACCCGATAATTAGTACAACATGCTACTTTATAGACCAAAACAAAATATCAAACGAAATGTCTGTCCGTCCCTACCCAGATAGCTCTGTTACTATGATATTGTCTTATATTATTTTTGTGTATTTCACATTTCATAAAACGTTGTATTGCTAATCACATTTTTAGACTCTCATCACGTTCTATAAAGGAGAATCATTGTGTTATAAACTTGGTTTAAACAAGTCTATAAGAACATATTGATGAACAATAATTCTATAATTTTTACAAATAGCTTCAGTATTAAAAATTTGAAATATTTCTATTTTTTAATTGAAAGTAAACAGTTTTGTCATGCTAAATAAAAGCATTACATTTTTTGTTTACCTTTGTTGTGTATCGACCGTATATAGTAGCTTCATGGTCTATTGGATTTTTACCTGTACAGTAGAACACTCCAGGTATGTTCATTGTAACAAGCCATGGAGCTCGTGTTAGGGTGTTGGATGGTGACTTCACTCAAATTTTAGTGAGTAATTGAAATCAAATGGTGTGAATATCATGTAAAACACATCTGTCTTTGTGTTCCTTCAACAACTCGATCAAATTTTATTCTGTGAGACTATCGGATTACTTCTGTTTGAAATAGAAGAGGATTAAATCACCAACATTTCTGGTGCTAAGATCGTCATTACAAATGGGTACTACTTCTGAAGAAAGGGGATATCGCCGTCTATCAACGATATTTCAGGTTCCTATACTTGATTCGAAAACATGTTACAGGTGCAAGGCACAAGTGTTTCAAGCAGAGAAAATGGGACCTGTCCATGACGTCTTGTTTCATAAGGCATGTTTCAAATGTGTTGTTTGTGGTACGCATCTGAATATTAAAAATTACTATTCTAACCAGCTGGAAGCTACAGACAGAGAAATTTACTGTCATGCTCATGTGCCCCGTATTGGTGCTGCAAAATATGACAAAAATGCTCTGGGAATAAAGCAAGCAGTGGATACACAATCTAACTACCGAAAGATTTCCAAAAAACTCAATCCTCAAATAAGAAAACCAGGTACGATAAGGAGTCCGAGTTTTGATTACCAGGCAATGGCCATCAAAACAGCGGTGTCAGCCCCAAAAGTTCGGAATTCTAAAGTGGTAGACCCCACAACTGCTAACGTTGATGCGAACGCTGTTCATATTAAAGGTGCCTTAGACGCTCAGTTGTTGATGAAAGGGAGCCAATTTCCTCACGACAAACACCATTTCCCTCCAAATATAGTAAGTATTCACTTATTTTAGATCATTAGAAGTCCATTTTCTCTTAACCTTTTAACATGTAAAGACTAGACTTTCTTTAAATCTCTTTATACAATTATCAAGTTAATGATCGTTTCGTCAGCTTCGAGATGATTCTGATGGTGCGGGATCCCCACAGCCACGGGTTGATCACGTTTGATATAATTGGGTTTGATGGTGCAGCTGGGGTTTGGAAAACACCATTCGATTGATATATTCTTTCAGCATGAAGAGATTGAAGACCTATTTATTTATTCGCAGTATGAAAACCATACCCATGGATGTGCAGTTATTGGTAGCCAATTTATACATATTCAAGTCTAAATTAAATACACAAAAACTTCCAGATGTCAATTTTACATCTTATTGGACTGGATTATAACAAGACACTCTAAAAATAGTAATTATAATTAAAATCCACATGTTATGTAAATCTATTGTCAAAACTCTCCATTATTTTTAAGGAATGGAGAATTATTGTTCTCTTTGTACTTTAGATACTATACACAGACTTTTTTGTTACTAGATTAATAATTAATAAAATTACTAAAGTACAATGGGTGGATTTTAAGTTGGAGAATGTCCTCGTATCTCTCCATTCCTTAAAAACAATGAATTTTGTTGGAAGTACCAATACAATAAATATATGTTTAATTTTATCGACATTTACAGTTTTATTTCTGTGGGTGGTTGTGTAGGTATGGGCCCCAGTGGACTGCTTGCCCGGGGCCTATAATGCTCTTAAGACGGCCCTGAGTATGACCCATTAATATGTCATAGCATAAAAATCAAAACCCATCGAAATATTGAAGTAGAATATTTACGACTCGGACATATATTTAAAATCTGCAAAAGTCTACCCATCCCAGCGATACGTCAGTATACCTATATATAAGAAGTGACAACACAAACCGCCACTCCCTTGCCTACATCCTGTTTTACTATGAGCTTTTATTAGTTGATTCCAAACTTTCAAATGTGTACTCAACAACAACAACAAATGTGTACTTGATATGTTAAAATGTCACTTCGTAATTCCTCATTTTTATATAGGACACACTTTTGTATAGCAATTTATATTTGGTCAAAATATGTAATATTTCATAGTTACATACCTTGAAGCAATTTAGCATAGCTTTTGTAAAGAAATTAAATTTAAACTAAGAAATACGTCACTCTCTCCTTATATGGTATATCTGATTATCTGATTATCTGAATAGACGATAAGTTCTGTGTGATCAGAACATCATAAAACGAAAGTACACACCACAACTCAAAACTTTCTTACCCCAGTCACGAACAGAGGATCGTTGTCAATAACCAGCACATTACTTAGTTTGTAAATACATTAAAACAAAAATCACTCGGATCGTCGTATTTCTTACAAAAACACACGCACAATAAAAAGAGAACGGACACAAGGAAATGTGTCTTATTATACTCGTATGCAGGAAAATGCCATCTTTTTGTATATTTTACTCAATTGATCCTTTTACATAACGATGGTTGACGATTAAGATTGTTTTTCGTAGAATTCTAAACAATTTCTTCCCTTGTGGTACGGCAATCAAAATATAAATAATATGGTATGTGTCAAACACCTCTGAGGTGGATTCACACCAGGAGAGCGGCCGCAATTAAAGGTTGCCAGACACCTACCCCGGCCATGGGTCTCACTGGTCAGTTGGTAATATCTGTCCGGCCTTCCTTTCCCAGTAGGTCTGCTTATCACGATATACATTTGTAGTTGAACAATTAAAGGTTGCCAGACACCTACCCCGGGCATGGGTCTCACTGGTCAGTTGGTAATATCTGTCCGGCCTTCCTTTCCCAGTAAGTCTGCTTATAACGATATAGTTGAACAATTGCTGAAAGTAACACTAAGCACCTGTAACCCTATCTGAGCATACAGTTGTATTATATTTGTTTGTTACATTTTCGTTATTCGATTCATATGATCAGCTCACCTGACACAAAGGATAAGATGAGATATTGCCATCACTTGGCGCCCGTCGTTGTCGTCGGTAAACTTTCATACTTTTGACAAAAGGGTTTCTGCTTGGTTCTCTTTTAAAATTATGTCCAACAGATCCACTAACTTTCAAATATGGACGCCTTTACTAAAAATTGAAATGAATACTTTCGACATCTCACCAGAAACCACTGGATCAATTATAACCAAACGTGGCTAGAAGGGTCATTGGCTAGCTTGCCTTTTTTAACAATCGAATCCGACAGGCCAGTCCACCTTTACATAAGGACGCTGTTACAGTAAAAATATTAATACATGTATCTACATTCAACATATCCTCTGAATTCATTGGACAAATTTTTACCAAACTTAGCTGGAAGGGTCCACGGATGATCCTCTTTGAAAACTGTTTCTGGCAGCCCTATCTCATTTTAAGTCTGATATAAACAGGCCTTTCAATAAGGGGCAGTACCAGATACTTTTACCCGCCTAAAATGGTCTTTGGTACCTCCTGATTTTAAAGAGTATTATATAACATATTCATGAAAATTGTTCAAATTTTAATAAAAAGTACCACCTGTAAATAGTTAAGTACTGGTAGACTGAAAAATATTGAAAGCCCTGTATAAATGAATTAAAAGTTAAAGATATGGCTATATGTGAAATTGCATGTAATAATGTGTCTCAAAAACTAGACTTAATTGAACACAAACTGTATGAATAACTAGGTGAGCGATACATATCCAGATAAGCCTTTTCGTCAAAATCACACATTTTCGAAATCATGTTTGTGATTGCATTACCAAAAGTGTTTCCTCGAAAGGAAACTTTCAGTTCCAATAGCTGTTCAGGCATGTTTTTGTCACTTTGATTTGAGTGAAATTGAAAGGGTGGTTCTGCTATAGGTTATAGGTATCAGTTCCACAGATTTCTGTCTTATGACAAAACAATGATTTGTATGTATCAAGGTCGTAACAATGTAAAAGTGTGATCAATACATTGATCTTACATAGACTGACATAGTTTTAAAGTGTAGCCATCTTCCTCGCTAGAATGTCATTTAACATGCATACATTACCAAAATATCATTTTATTAGAGGAAAACGATTATTGTACATTACTCCATATCTAAATGTAAATGCCTGTATAGTGTGTAGTCATCCAAGAGCAATATTGCAACAAATGACAGATACTTTTTCCAACGACTTTCAATAGGTTGTGTTATGGATGTTGGTATCTATCGTCATGTTCAGCTATATTTCAGCTATACCGTGACTACCAGGCTTAACAGAGAGGAAAGTCAGTACAGTTATAAATAACTGACCGGTTAAACGCCATGCAGGAATTGTGGTAGGTGTCTGGAAACTTAAATAGCACTTCGGCTGGGTAACGGGTTGGAAACCACCTCAGTGATGTTAGGTTTATGATCAGAAGTCGACAATCTTAACCCCTCAGCCCAGCCACCCAGGCCCTGATTTTAAATTGTATCGGATAATTATTATTTCAATAAGCAATAAAGTTTTGTACCTACTAAAGTGAAGAATTTTAATTTTTTTTATTTTGAGTTAATTTATACACGATCATTTAAAATGAAATTTATGCATGGGTTAATTTTTATGTTAGTTTATCAAGTATGTTTTGTATAAATTTTAATGAAACGTACAATAACGTTATCTTATATGTACTGATTTCATCTTGTACGGACCTTCCCCCTTTTGTATTTATACTATAGGTGTACTTTCTCTAGTATTGATTATAGATTGTATTTTTGTATAATGTCCTTAACTATATAATACAAAACTTTCAATACAAGACCCCTTGAACTATATTACATGTCGATTTAATCGATTTATACACATATCTTGACATGACATTGTATGCCAATCATAACACAGCATATAAAGCGTTCTTAAAAATTACCGTCTGCTGAAAAATATATAACCAGTTTAACCACTTTTATTTATTGATAAATATTGGTGTAAAATATTAAATCTGGTATATAAATATCTACTTTTCAATACGGGATAGAATCACAGTGATACCTTTTAACTTGAACGAATATATAATATAATCTACATATTTAAGTCATCCATGTGAAAACTACAAATACCTTGTCAAATTTGTTGTTCAAGATGTTTAATGCCAAATATACGCGCAAAAGTACAGATATTGATTGAATTCAAAGCATACTTATTACATTAAACAGTTAAATATCCGTTAAATGAAATATATTTTAAAGTCTATTTATCAAGACATGACGAAAACTCATTGTCCATACTTTCATGAATATAGAATAAATTTAATAAATGAAAATGAGGCCATATATTGAGGAGGGAGAACAAATGATGGCTGTGTACCGACTGTATCAGAAGATCACATTTCAATGCCAAGTAGAAAACAGGGTGAAACCATTTAAATCATTTATAATGTAAGACAAATCGATTTCCACTCTTAATAACCATATAATCGTTTCCTACATAGAGATTAAACAAACCACTAAAATACGTCTTATTTAACCATAAAATATCCATTAAAAGACAGAAAATGTATGGCTTTTTATTGGAAAAACAGTGAAGATCTAGCTGATATAGTTTTCAAAACGAGATCGTGACATAGAAGATTGGAACGACCTAAAACCACAAGATGCAACAACATTTCCATACAACATTAGGCTACATTAATACTTCATTACAAAAATATGCCTGTGGGTTATTCTGTTTAATGTATTAAACTTACAGTGTATCTTATTTAACGAAATGCTCGTATAGGTCTTCCGGGACGCACCTTTAAGGAGTAAGAACAGACTTGTTGGCTCGGCATCGAGATAATGTGTCCGCGTGGAACGACATGTCTACCCGTGGACTGTTACTTTTAAGTGAGCTAGTAGCACTATTAAAAAAAAACCAGATAAGCGTGTTGGTCTAGATCTAAACGGACATCATCATTTCATTGAATGTAACTTGTACTCGTCAAGGTGTAGCTGAAAATGTATCATTTGTTATTAAACAACAATCACTCCAACACTCGCTCAACAATAATTATGAAATATCGTGGCCATCAGTCTTATTATAGGGAAATAAGACTACACAGAGGATGACTATGATGATATCATTTCACTCTCTTTTAATGGACTAACTCTGTAAAATATCCTCCAAATCCCCTTAAAGTGCAAAAAAAAAATATTTTCGAGCACATTTCAAATGTACTCGAAAATGCTGGTTTCTGGTTTCAGTCTAAATTTTAGTTTCACTGTGAATTAGAAAAATTACAGGGGCATTTTTTTTAAATGCGCATTTATCTTACGTAAAAGAAAAAACTTAATACTTGATTCATGTTGTCCTTTGCGGTCGTAATTAAAATACTTCAA
>MJUT01061338.1:542844-562567 GCA_002080005.1 Gigantidas platifrons
ATACAATAACCATAACAACAAGACTAACAGATAAAGGACATACAATACAATAACCATAACAACAAGACTAAAAGATAAACAATGGTACAATAACCATAACAACAAGACTAAAAGCTAAACAATGGTCAACAAAACACAACACAGAAAACTAAAGATTGAGCGATACGAACCCTCTAAATACTAGGGGTGGACTCTAGTGCTCCAGAAGGTTAAGCAGTTCCTGCTGTATTAGTCATATTACAGGTCCAATGATAGTCATGAATGAGGAACATAGAATGGGATTGTGACTTCGAAAACAGAACATATCCTTGGTCATCTGTGACAAAGATCATATACCATAACCATTAACCAAGTCATGATGGCGACCATGAAGCTTTCGAAGAGATGACTTCAACTTAACCACTAGAAACCCTTTGTTCAGTATTATCCTTATTTTTTGGTTTTGAGTGTACTTGTTGACGATTATTCCAGAAGCGTGTCGTGTGCACTAAATTTGATATCTACGTTTTTATTGTTAGTAGCAACTCTCTATCAAAGAAAATGAACATGGGTGAAGTATCAGTGGAAACGAGGGAGTCATTGAATTAATCATTTGTCTGTACAAAAATTTCCGAGCAAATGGACAAACAACATTCGAAAACTACCACCATACAAACATAACTATTTCTATTGTTAAACAGTTGAAATATGATATACAAGGAAGTATAACACTTTCATTGTGTGAAAAAAAAACTGGCATGCATTCTGATATAAAATTGTCATACATGATAGATCATAGGTGTTCCGAATCCGAAGTTACAAGTATTGTTTGTCGTTACACAAGCCAGGCTCTTCAGAATTATTTCTGAACGTAAATTTACAACCTTTTTACACTTCAATTTGCGTCTTTATCGAGGTTTATATGTTTTTATAACATTACGCGAAACAAAATACAATAAAACTGTGATGAAATAGGTACAACACGATATGAAACTATATGGTCAATGAATCTATGCAAGTAAAATTTTGTCGTATGAAATCCAGCCTGGCAAAAATGGGCGATATCTATAGAATATTTTGAATATGAGTATCAGTTGCCATTTGAATTTAAGTTATTTTCAATACTGTATTTTAGTTCATTTTTCAAGAATGGATCACAGACAATTCATTGTACTCTGGTCGGAACACATAAATTTCAGATCGAATTTGTTATCCCTTAGGTTTTTTAAATCGTATCGTGAGAAGCGCGAGAATTTGTTTGTCCATTTTCACCTTGCCTTACAGTGTCAGTGGAACTCCTTGGACTAATATAGGCAAATATGTTATACAAGTGTTGTATCTTAGAGATGACGGAATTCAATTAACAACCATTCAAGATAAAACCTTAGATAAACTGTCTTTAAAATAAAATAAAATCTAAACAGATTATAGTTTGGTAAATAAAAGTACTTTCGTAGTTACATGTACAGTAATATATACGAGACATACCTATATTTGTAGTCTATGGAAGTATATAATATGTTGTCATATTAATTTTAAAAAGGGGGGTTACAACAGAAAATGAAAAGTCAGAGAAAACTATGCAATCCCATTCTAATTTTAAAATTTGCCAGATGGAGTACCTCATCTACTTCTTCTATCAAATACAGATGCTCAAGTTGTTGTAAGAAGGACTCGTGTCATATTTACGTTATATGTATTTGTTTGTGTCATATTTACGTTATATGTATTTGTTTGTGTCATATTTACGTTATATGTATTTGTTTGTGTCATATTTACGTTATATGTATTTGTTTGTGTCATATTTACGTTATATGTATTTGTTTGTGTCATATTTACGTTATATGTATTTGTTTGTGTCATATTTACGTTATATGTATTTGTTTGTGTCATATTTACGTTATATGTATTTGTTTGCGAATAGTGGTGCCCAACACATGCTGTGTTGTGTTTTTTGTTTTGTTTTTTGTTTTTCTTCGTCTTGTGTACGCTATGTTGCCAGCTTGTTTCTCTGGGTTGTCCATTATTGATTGCCCCTTCCGTATTCTCTAACGTTTATTTCCAGTTTCTCTGGGTTGTTCATTATTGATTGCCCCTTCGGTATTCTCTAACGTTTATTTCCAGTTTCTCTGGGTTGTCCATTATTGATTGCCCCTTCGGTATTCTCTAACGTTTATTTCCAGTTTCTCTGGATTGTCCATTATTGATTGCCCCTTCGGTATTCTTTAACGTTTATTTTCAACAAGTTGAAGATTATAAATGTCAGTACATCAATATATATAGTCAAATATATGGTGGTTTTTTTTCTAGCAAATGACGATTCACTTTGAGAACCAAAAGAAGGAACTAGGAAATATAATAGAGAAAAAGAAGGCCAAAAAGAAAGAAAATATGACATTACGAGTTCGTGAGAAAGAACAACGAAAAATGGCAACTTTGGTTGCCAAACAAAGTCAGCAAATGTTAGAACTCCTGGCAGCAAAGCAAGAAGAATTAAAACAAGAAGTTGTTAAGGAATTGGTGAGTATTAGAATTAAGTTAGGGCGGAAAACCGAGTGAAGACTACTAAAACAAACTATTAAAGCAAGATATGTAAGCAAGGTATTACAACAAGTTATTAAGACAAACTGAGAAATCACACTTGCAGGAGATGCTAACTTTTAACAGGATAATTTAATAATTATGTATAGGGAGTTCTAGTGGTACAATTAGTCCTGTTTCACTTATGACTTGTATTGTCAAACACTATTTGCATGTTAAACTATGATCGAGTCGTCCTGCAATTGACGAGGTGATTCATACCTGAAACAAAGAATCTTATTTCAAAAAACATGTTTTCGATTCTCTTATTTTCTTGTATTGTCAGATTTTTAGGCCATTTTGGATTCTCTATTTTTGTGTTTCCCTTATTGGGTCTCGTCTTTCCAAGCCCTTGATTTTGGCATTGTTCATAGTCTATTGTATATATGCTTGTTTTGTTATTTTAGCCTACAAATGGTGTTACCGCCGAACCCGAGGTAATAGAAAATGTTCTTGAAGCCCTCGAAATCACTACAACAGAGTTACCTCCACCTCACCCACCAAGTTGTAGGAAGCAGGATCTGTTTGCTGACGCTAGTGTATTTAACCAGATTGATGAACATGTCATCAAGGTATGTGATAATTCTAGTCCCAGAATTCATATCATATTGTGATATTGTACAACATGTCCACTTAAAATTCTGTAATGTTGCTACACGCGAAATCTTCTACACCATCGTTCATGATTTATGGCGAGCTGGGTCGCTATTCTTTGGGAATTATTTAAGGAATATTTGAAATTGTTGAACAGGTTATAGATATAACCAACAGTTATATGATATAACCTGGTTTGGGTCAGTTTACGCTTAATAAACTGCGAAGCGTTTTATGAAAAGCGTAAACTGACCCAAACCAGATTATGCAAGTATAACATGCTCAACAATTTCAAATATTCCTTATAATTTAATTTTTACAACAAAATTTAATGATTCCTCGATTTTAATTGCGATTATTTCGTGTGACTATTTTAATCAATCGTTAGCGGATGAACACATTGGTGACGTCACAATACCAACCCAGGTTATACAGTATAACCAATGTTGCTCCAGGCGGATCAGCCAATCGGATTGCAGTATTCACATCAAATTAAATTATATCAAAATATTAGCGCCATGTTTAATATGAAGAAGTTCAGTAGACTATCTGACTGAAAAACAAACTTACTAGTATTCTGAGTTTTCGTTATTGTTTAGTTATTCATCTTTCAAATTCCACAATGGCCTACAAGTATACAATAACAGTCAAGTTGAGATTTATTATTTTTACAATGAACTTTATTATGTTTAATTATAATAGGTAGCTAAAGATGACCATTTAACCTACACAGATATGATGCAGAATTTGACAGAAAATATTCCAAATGATATTGACAAAGCTAGGTTTGTATGTTAGTGTTATTCTATATACAACAATGTACATGTATTTTACAATAACCCCAGTTTATAATGATTAATGTGTGTTGGTTATCAATTTACCTTTATTTTTACGATTTTTCAATTGGATGTTGGAGCTGTTCTAACCATGTTGTATTTTTTGTTTTTCATTTTATTAGATTAAATGGAATTACTCCTTTCTAGATGAGTAACATACTCTTATGTCTAGTAACACACTGGTTCACGGTCAGATTCAACTGGTTCCTTAATGTACATCTAACTATGAGTATCTGTTACTAAATGAATGATACATTATTCCACAATAACAGTACATCTCTTGTGTTGGTGACTCTTGTTGGATCATTAGGAATGGCATCCACTTGTTTCTATTACGAGTATGTAGATGAATCTAATAAATTAATTCCTATTGCAGAGCAATATACAGGTGGATTACTGTTAAGGACTTGAATATGATGGAATTTGGTGAAAGTCTGGATTCTGACAGTCCATTGGCATTACTTAAGGGTATTAAGTACGGAACAGAAACGTACCACGTGTTGTTCATGAGATTGTGTAGGTAAGTACACCTGTAGTAGTGTGTAATGTGTGATGTATATATGGTTAGTATCAATAACCTTTCCTCAACACTTCACATGTGTAGGTATGTACACATGTAGTACTGTGTGTGATGTATAATGTAAAGTATTAGTAACCTTTCCTCAATACTACATAAGTATCTTGATGATAATCACATATTTAAAATGTATTCAATGAATTAAATGAGACGTGTAGATTGTTGCCAGGGAGCATATTTATCAAATAAAAAATGTCCAAATGTCTTTGTTGTACATAACAATCATGACCCTTTTACATACTCTGTAGTATAACCGCATCAGTGATGTAATGGTTAGAGTACTTACCTCGAGTGTTGTAGATGGTGGGTTCATCGGCGATGTAATGGTTAGCGTGCTTACCTCGAGTGTTGTAGATGGTGGGTTCATCGGCGATGTAATGGTTAGAGTACTTACCTCGAGTGTTGTAGATCGTGGGTTCATCGGTGATGTAATGGTTAGATGTAATGGTTAGCGTGCTTACCTCGAGTGTTGTAGATCGTGGGTTCATCGGTGATATAATGGTTAGCGTGCTTACCTCGAGTGTTGTAGATGGTGGGTTCATCGGTGATGTAATGGTTAGCGTACTTACCTCGAGTGTTGTAGATCGTGGGTTCATCGGTGATGTAATGGTTAGCGTACTTACCTCGAATGTTGTAGATCGTGGGTTCATCGGCGATGTAATGGTTAGCGTGCTTACCTCAAGTGTTGTAGATGGTGGGTTCATCGGCGATGTAATGGTTAGAGTACTTACCTCGAGTGTTGTAGATCGTGGGTTCATCGGTGATGTAATGGTTAGCGTGCTTACCTCGAGTGTTGTAGATCGTGGGTTCATCGGTGATATAATGGTTAGCGTGCTTACCTCAAGTGTTGTAGATCGTGGGTTCATCGGTGATGTAATGGTTAGCGTACTTACCTCGAATGTTGTAGATCGTGGGTTCATCGGTGATGTAATGGTTAGCGTACTTACCTCGAGTGTTGTAGATCGTGGGTTCATCGGTGATGTAATGGTTAGCGTACTTAGCTCGAGTGTTGTAGATGGTGGGTTCGAGCCCAGGTCAGGTCAAACCAAAGACTACAATTGGTATTTGCTACTTCTCCGCCAAGTACGCTACATTTAGGTGTAGGAACAAAGACCGGTTGGCTCTTAATCAGGATACTAGTAATGTGTTCGGGTGTAGCGACATGTCGACCTGTGGAATATTGTTTCAGTGAGCTAGCACTATAAAAGAACTAAGCGTGTTGGTCTAGTACGAAGTAGACATCACAATCTCATTGAAATGTAACTTGTTCTCGCCATGATATGGCTGACAAATCGCTCACTTGAACTCACTATTTAGTACCAGTGTCTCTATAAAGTGATGTTTTATGAGCGATAGTTTTTGTGAGGTTCGTGTTGCTCAAACTTTACTTCCACGTGTACTGTTTTATGAGCCATAGTTTTTATGAGGTTCGTGTTGCTCAAACTTTACTTCCACGTGTACTGTATTATGAGCCATAGTTTGTTATTATGTTTTGTTTTATCTTTTAGCTATTGTAGTATTTGCCCTTTGATTTCCGGCTTCTGGTTTCTCATCTGATATTTTCAAACTTTTCTTAGCAATAAAAATATAGTATATAATTTACCATGATATTTATTTACAGTTATGCAGGCTTACATTGTAAAGAAATAAAGGGGCATTCTAAAAGTGTTGGTTATGAACCAGGGATGAAGATAGAACCAGAACAGTTTCAGAACACATGGAATGTAGTATTGATTGACGGTGATTGGAGATTGGTACAGTGTAACTGGGGTGCTAGGTGAGTATTTGTAATTGGCATGGAGTTTAAGGGATTTCTTTTCCTTAAATGTTGATATTTTCAGCTATTATATTGGAAAGTGGAGTCTATTCTTTGCTGTTATATATACTACATGTAGTATATTATGTGGTATATACCTCCTTGTGTTTATTGTTTAAAGGCAACTAACCCTATTTATCAACTGAATACAGTCCATAGATCTAGAGTACCCCCTATTACCCTATAGATCTAGAGTACCCCCTATTACCCTATAGATCTAGAGTACCCCCTATTACCCTATTAATATGATAATTATTGAGAGATAATATATGTTTAATTATATCTTAATGCTGTATTACCAACAGTGAACCACAACGGCGGTGTAGTAGTTAGGGTCCTTATAAACTTGATGTTTGCTGTTTATCCGCTAAGCAGGCAGTAATCAGAAGTAAGACTGGATGGCTCGAAATTGGAATAACATGTACGAATGGAGCGACATGTCTAACTGCAGACTTGTGTTTAAATGATCTGGCACTATAAAAATCCAGCTAAGCACGTTGGTCTAGTACAAATAGAGATATAATTTTTTCCCACCATGATATAGCTGACAAACTGCTCACTTTCTTTTTGGTGTTAAACAACACTGGCTCACACAATAACAGTGTTCTTAAGTATGCTGTATATCATTTATCTGCACTAGAGACACCTTGTTACAGCAGCTGTAAATACTGTTAGTACAAATTTGTTTCAATGCACAAATATGTTTTAGTCCATACATTTGTAATTTAAAAAGACACTTAGGAAATAATTAAAAATCATGACTTGCAATTTGGAAAATTCTCGTTTGTGATAAATGTCAGGAAATTATAATAGCGCATGCATGAAGTAAAATATACACACTTCCTTCACTCCGGATCTGGTAATTGCATGAAGATTGTAAATATTGATAATTTTTTAAGTAACAGGAACATATTAATTTTCCCGGAAATTTCAATATAGGTCAAATCGTTTTACTACTTTTACTACCGTGCAACCATTAAAAGGTAATTATCATTGATTAAAATGGTGGAGTTTGTTGCCACGATCGTACGGTAGTTGGATGTATATTTACTATTACAATCAGTATCTATCTTCACATAGGCTTCGATGTCGTTGTGGTCTCGACCGTATGATAGTTGGATTTAATTCTACCATGGGACCATCGATCGTGATCCTATGATAGTTGGATTTAATTCTACCATGGGACCATCGTGATCGTATGATAGTTGGATTTAATTCTACCATGGGACCATCGTGATCGTATGATAGTTGGATTTAATTCTACCATGGGACAATCGTGATCGTATGATAGTTGGATTTAATTCTGCCATGGGACCATCGTGGTCGTATGATAGTTCGATTTAATTCTGCCATGGGACCATCGTGATCGTATGATAGTTGGATTTAATTCTACCATGGGACCATCGTGGTCGTATGATAGTTGGATTTAATTCTACCATTGGACCGCCGTGGTCGTATGATAGTTAGATTTAATTCTGCCATGGGACCATCGTGATCGTATGATAGTTGGATTTAATTCTACCATTGGACCGTCGTGGTCGTATGATAGTTGGATTTAATTCTACCATGGGACCATCGTGGTCGTATGACAGTTAGATTTAATTCTACCATTGGACCGCCGTGGTCGTATGATAGTTAGATTTAATTCTACCATGGGACCATCGTGGTCGTATGATAGTTAGATTTAATTCTGCCATGGGACCATCGTGGTCGTATGATAGTTGGATTTAATTCTACCATTGGACCATCGTGGTCGTATGATAGTTAGATTTAATTCTGCCATGGGACCATCGTGATCGTACGATAGTTGGATTTAATTCTGCCATGGGACCATCGTGATCGTATGATAGTTGGATTTAATTCTACCATTGGACCATCGTGGTCGTACGATAGTTGGATTTAATTCTACCAGGGGACCATCGTGATCGTATGATAGTTGGATTTAATTCTACCATGGGACAATCGTGATCGTATGATAGTTGGATTTAATTCTACCATGGGACAATCGTGATCGTATGATAGTTGGATTTAATTCTACCAGGGGACCATCGTGATCGTATGATAGTTGGATTTAATTCTACCATGGGACCATCGTGGTCCTATGATAGTTGGATTTAATTCTACCATGGGACCATCGTGGTCCTATGATAGTTGGATTTAATTCTACTGTGGGACCATCGTGGTCCTATGATAGTTGGATTTAATTCTACCATTGGACCATCGAGGTCCTATGATAGTTGGATTTAATTCTACTGTGGGACCATCGTGGTCCTATGATAGTTGGATTTAATTCTACCATGGGACCATCGTGATCGCATGATAGTTGGATTTAGAACTACCTATCGTCTCAAGTATGCCCCTATGTACAGTGCCATCTTAGCGCATTAGCACACTGGGAGTCCCACGAACATAGGAGTCCCATGCTAATCTATGAATGTTGTGTACATCATGTTTTTTAATGTTTAAACACTGATTTTGTTGGAAGTATCAATACAATAAATGTATGTTTAAATTTATCCACCATTTACATTCTAATTCTTGTGTGTGGTTGTGGAGGTAGAGGCCCCAATACACTGTTTTTCCCAGGGGGCCTATAATGCTGTTAAGACGGCACTGCCTATGTATACTTGATACAGTGTGATAAAGTTTGTCAGACACTAGGAGATTCCTCAACTAATAACACTGAAGACACGACATGATTGAAATATTATTGAAAATTAAATTGTAATTTCAAATGCATTTTCAATTTGAAGTAAGTGTTGCTTTCTTGCTTATTTACAGGCATTTAGTATTAAATAAGGACAAGAAAAAGCCTGATTCTCCACGAGAAAAAGAGAAATTAGAAAAAGAAAAATTAGAAATGGAGAAAAAAGAAGCAGAGAAAAGAGAACAAGAAAGGATAGAGGCAGAGAAGAAAGAACAAGAGAGGAAAGAGAAAGAAGCAGCGAAAAAAGAAACAGACAAAGATGGAGATGGAGATGACGAAGAAAATGAAGAGAATGGAAAAGATGACGATTCGAAGGCCAAGGATACTATACGATATCAGTATGATGAACATTACTTCTTAACGGATCCAGACGAATTCATACAAGAATTCTGGCCGAATGATCCTGAATGGCAGTTGTTAGAAAAACCTATTACAAAGGAGGAATTCGAAGGCCTGCCCTTTGTTCGCTCTGTTTTCTTTCACTTTGGTATGCATTTTGATCGAGGAATGAAGGCAGTCGTCGAAACCTCAGAAAGAGGAGGATGTGACATCAGAATCAAAGTTAAAGAGGAATTAGAAAATGATATTGTTTTCTTCTATCAACTTAGATTTGCTGACAGAGAGCGCCGACATGAGGCCGGATTTCGTGGTGCTTATCTAGAGCGGTTTGTCTATATGACTATGATTGATAACACTATAATGTTCAGTGTACATGTGCCTACACCAGGAGAATACTTCTTTGAGGTGTTCGCTAATCGAATGGAAGATGCTGACCGTTCTAAAGAAGAGGCTAATGATAGTGTTGTGTCATCATTCCGACTTAAATGTGCCTGTAAATTAAAGATCGTCTGCAAAACATTGATCGGGAAAATGCACCCACTACCGGAATGTGCTGCTGGTGAATGGGGTCCAAAAAAGGGAAAACGTCATTTTGGAATAAAGGCGGTGTCTGTAAAACACCCAGACAAGGATGAAAGCGTTTCAGACGACTCCAGTGAAACCACTTCCATAAAATCTTCCGAAGTGGAATCAGTTGATACCCATTTGAAGGATTCCCCGGATAACCCGAGAGGTGGCATCGTTAATGTAAATGATACTGTTGATCTTGTATTTAGACTTTCAAAGCCATTGCAGTTCGTCATAAAATTGAGGATGAATTCAGTTGAGAGCAAGGCTTTAGATCCGTTTGTTAGTCATACCGTGGAGAATGGAAAAACGTTGAGAATTACGGTGACTCCTCCACAAATAGGACAATATGGAGTCGATGTTTATGCAAGACCACTAGATTCAGAAAATTCCAAACTTTCCCACGCTTTCAAATATCTTCTGAATTGCTTAAAGGTTGCCGAACCGGTAGAAATTCCGAAGGTACGACCAAAAACTACTACCAAACGCGAACAATGGGGCCCATCGCCCATGTTTGAACAACTTGGACTTAAAACAATTTCTCATAGCGATTCGAAAATAGAATGCTCTGAATCAAACCAAATAACAGTTGAATTGTTTGTTCCAAAATCTGTATCGATTTCACACCAATTCATACGAGAACCTGGTGAGGACATCAGAGACAAAGCAACCATGATTAGAGATGAAGCAACACAAGAAAAAGTACAGTTCGTATGTAACCTTCCAGAAACAGGAAATTTCATGTTGGCACTATATGCCCGTGTAAGAGATGGTGAATCCCGAAACCTATCGAATGTTTATAACTATCTAATTGTTTACAAAAAACCCATTGTTGAAAATGTGACTGCACCAAAGAATGGCGAGAAAAAATCGAGTGGTTCCATATTTAGGAAGGGATTATTTAAGAAAAGTGAAAAGGACCGTAATAAATAAGAATGTTAAGGTACTGAGGTAACATATCTCTTTGTGTCTGATATTATTTACTTCTGTGCGTCTTGTGTTTTCTTCAATTAATCTAACTGCCAATTCCAGCAATTTTGGGAAAGGTGCAACGATCTTACAAACGTCCAGCAATATGATCAAAGTAATTCATATCTTTTTTTCAATAGTTATTTTATTTTCATGTGTCAAACATTTAGATATTAAAAACCAGGATAGGTACAATTTTTTTTCAAATGAGGTTTTCAATTATCATATCAAGAATTTACATAGATTATGGTGTAATTAAACATTTCACTATCTTAAAATCTGTTTTCATGAAATGTTCCATGTTCTGTTTCCTTTGTTTTGTTGACTTTTTCAAACCACTTTTGTATAATGACAATTCTTTGAAATTAGACATTGTGTCAACTATCATGAGTTCACATGTATTCAAAATGTTTATAATCAAAACTTTCCTATCAGTGCAATTAAGTGTTAAATGGTAGGTGTGCTTTTCATTGTAATTTAATTACCTGTATATAATATATTGCAATATCTTCATTATTCAGAACCCATTTGTAAAGCAAATTTAAAAAAAAAACCACACATTGGCAAAAAGTGGAGGAAATTTTCAAAAAAAAATACTTACCAATATCCAGATTATAAATTATATTATTTAGTTCATTGTAACATTTAAAGAAGGTGAAACGTGGCGGGGCACTAAATTTGATGTCAACGTTTTTATTTTTATAAAAAAAAAAATTGAACAAATAGCCCATTGAACAATTTGCAACAACATTTATTGAGATGAATTGCAACATTTCTGCTGGATGATTTTTGTTTTGATATTTTTATAACAGATATGGTGCTTTCATATAGCATTCTGTGATAAGTAGATGTATGATGTTTTATGGAGAACCTGCAGTTACTATCTTAAATAATGTAGAATAAAATTTCTAGAAAAAAACAAGTTATGTTTTGTAAACACAGAATTTACATTATAAATCACATAACTAAAAAACTTAGGTATCCCTTGTAGAAGGAGGTTTTTATACCCAGAAAGTTTTGTATCAAACTGCAATTAAAATGGACTTGGCTCTGAGGTGGCTGTCAAATTAACTTTAAAACAATAGAATTTTTCAAGATTTTGTTTTTGTTATACTATGTTTATACATTTTGTGTTTAAATGTTGGATTTAATATATAAATGTACAGTGTTCTGGTTATATTTTTTTGTTTTTTTGTATATTTTTTTGAAGTGTTGATGTAGTTATTACTACTACTGATATGCTTTGTTATAATAACATATGGTATTACATGTTTATATATTTGGTGCATAACAACAACTTATACATATTTTATTCGCCAAACTGATATTATTCTAAATCATTAATGATTATTTACATTTTAAACAGGGGATGCTTTTTCCAACTCTGTACATGTATTGCAACATATATATTAATGGAAGTTAACCAGACTGGACTATTTCACTGTCTTGGATCTAAAGCTACATGTAGTCTGTATAAAAACAAGTATCCTGAATATGAAATATTACATTATTTACCTCAATACAACATTTGTGAACAAATAAAATTGTAGAGATATAGCAGTTTTACAAATATATTTGTCCTAGTGATTTTACAACCATTTTAATTGAAAGCTCTAATGGTATGTATCAAATAGTGGAAGATTCCAAAGGGATTATCAGAAGCCTTTAGTTGAAAGACAGACAATACAATGACCAAAAGGACAAACAATGATCTACAAAACAATAAACAGAAAATTAAAGATTGAGCAACAAGAACCCCACACAAAAAAAACGGTTCAAGTGCTCCGGAAGGGTAGGCAGTTCCTGCTTCACAGGTGGCATCTTTGGCGTTTCTCTTGTTACATACCCGGTGGTACAATATGAAGGAGGAAAAGACTGGATTACCATTAGGATAAACGGAACATTTATGACAAAAATATATTCTGTATCAGTTAAGCAAGTCTTGATGGCGACCATAACATTTTCCAGTGATGACTCCAACTTAACCACTAGGAACCCTTGCTTTTAGTAGCTTCCTTGTTAGTAGCAGTCCCCTTTAAAGGAAATCGTGATTGAAACCAAAAGGTCTGGAATATCGTATCAACTTAGAGATATATACTCCATTTCCAAGTGCTGTTAGAATGTTGCTACACTGACAATGGAAATATTGAAATCATTTATTTTGTGGTAAAGTTTCGTTCTTAGCCGGCCATAACTGATTTATTTAAAACTCAATGGGATAGATGAGATCAACATAATCACCAAACTTATAATTATTTAGTGAAGATATCATCTATATATCATCTATATAGCTAAAGCGAAACGTGAAAGAATCCGTCTAGCTTCTTTTCGTTTTTTCTTTAGAAACCTGTATGAAGTATGCTTCGTAAAATAAAGGAACAAGTCGACGAGAAGTGTGCCCATACGAATACCGACAGTCTGTTGAAAAACACGTCCACCTCGAACATGGCAAATATTTTGTCAATCAAACACGCGAGCATTTTGATGATGTCAGTTTCAGAGAACTTTGTTAGAAACAGAGTGATTTTTGTTTTACAAAATAAGATTTGTCTCTTCCTAAGGCTCCTTACACGTCTAGTACATCTTACAGTAGTTTGTGGAGGTTAATGGATAGCTACAGGGAAATTACTTCTGACACATCCCATTGTACACTTTCACATCCACTCATGAGTCCATCTCGGTACCACATTTTGACATACGTTATTGTTTGTAAGCTTGTTCCCCAATACAGATATAGCTATAATATTTTGCACTTGATATCAATCAATCAATCAATCAATCAATCTTTCTAATATACCAAGAAACTACTGTTCATTAGTAATTGTATGATCTTTTAAATTTTCCACTTGTCTTAACAAATTCTTACAAACATTTTTTACATGTTTTTATTTATATGGTGTCAATAAAAATATCTGAATCGAAGTTATTCACAAGGAAGGTGGACTGATGCTTTATATCATAGTTTCCTGTTTAAGTCATAAATATAATGATCATAAATAAAACAACTTGCAATTCATTATTTCAGTGATGTAATTTGACATAGGTTTCTCCAAAGAGGAACATCTTTTATATCACATGATTCGAGAAACACAAACATCCAGCGATGTAAGCGGATTTATGTTCTGTGCTGAACAATATATTGTCAATACGACAGAATCACATAAATGTATAAGATACAAAATAGCAGGACAATAACAGTTCCATTACCTTTAAATTAAACTGTTCTGAGTGCCTAGATCAATGTCATTATCATGCTGATTTCAATGTTCCCATTATACAAGTCGTGTTTATACGCATCAATATCCGGCTTGCCATTCAGAGGGAATAGAATTATCTTGACTGATATAATTTACTACTATGAAATAGATTTGACAAAGTACCAAAGCAATTAATGTTTTCCGAGTAAATAGAGATTTTGATTCAACAATAACACTCACTCCAGAAAACCAAGAATGATTCAGGTTTGTAGACGTGAAACTTGCACATGCTACTAATAAAATGACAAACAAAAAATACCACACTGTCGGAACAATTGCGATATCAAATATCAAATTAACTTTGGACAAATATCTTGTAAAACACAACGCCAATGTAGTGTAATAGTTAACGTGTTCACCTCAGGTGTGGTACATCGTGGATGTGATCCCAGTCTGATGAAACCATAGGCTATACAATTGGTAGTTGCAGCATTTAATATCATGGGAAATATTGGTTGGCTCGAAATCAGGATAATGTGTCCAAGTGAAGCGACATGTCTACCCCGTGAATGCTGTTACCTGTTACCTTCTCTGTAAATTCCACCTTCATTAGGCGAACCACTTCTTCATAGGCTGGCACAACACTGACATATGCTTCCATCCTCCAGAAGTGTGAATCTTTTTTTTTAAATAAAAATTACTTAAAACGGCGTAAATCTTAAAAGGTAAAATATTTTCTTTCATCCATGAAGTAATATAAAAGTTACTTAAAACGGCATAAATCTTAAAAGGTAAATTATTTTCTTTCATCGATGACTTAAAAAAAAACCAATATATACATAATATATACATCTTCTACGAAATGACATTTAGTACAGTCCACTATAAGCTGTAATAATTTATCTTCAAAATGTGTCAGTTCATAAACCACTTGACTGCATACTTTTCTCCAGCACATGACGTACAATCTATATAAATTTATACCTGTGATCTTCCAACGCTTTACATTTGAGTAAAAAGTGACAGAGATCTTCTGACGCTCCTTCAAGCAGAGAAGACATAACGGACTGG
Organism: Gigantidas platifrons; assembly: GCA_002080005.1. Lineage (NCBI taxonomy): Eukaryota > Metazoa > Mollusca > Bivalvia > Mytilida > Modiolidae > Gigantidas > Gigantidas platifrons. The sequence goes on from MJUT01061338.1 coordinate 558,077, forward strand.
TTTTCCAAGCACTAAACTTTGAACGGTCAATTTGAAGTGTATATGTGCCACAAGCTATTTTTGACTTGACACCGGATCTTTTTACAGCATATAGTTCAGATCCACATCTTTTCTAAATATTGTGAGGTTTTCCCATTTCAAAATCCTCATAGTTCAGATACTGTAATGTTACTTTTGACTTTGCCTCTGTAATTAACTTTTGGGTCCAGTATCATTTACAACTTGATTTACTAATTTTTTCCATATAATTTTCCCAGGAGTTGTGGTTATAATATCTAAAGGAGATGGTAAACCATACTGATCTGACAACTTTACAATTTGTATAAACCAACTATCCGAAGATTTTGACTTTACAGATAACTGTCTAAAAACAATTTTATATTCCATGGATTCTTTATTATCCACTATATTTATAAATACACGGAGCATACGTTTATGAAGTTCTGATTCTATTGGTAAGAGTCCAGCTAAAATTAATACAGCTGAATTTGCATTTCGAGTTGGAAGATGCTAGTAATGTTGGATATAATAAGAAGACAATTTTGTGACGTCTGCCTTTGTTAATTTAATAACATGAAGTCCATACAACAATGTTGGTATTACAAAGTATTTTATCATATGCACTGATATAGTTGGGTTTATTCCAATCAAACCATATAATCCGGTTCCCTTTAAAGCATATACTGTTTTACGGGCTGTTTGTACTCTATCCGAGACAACGTGTCTCTTTTTATTCCTAAATGAGTAGCACTCGAGGGTGTATTCAACTGTATGCCATTCATATGCCAAGTACAGTCTGACTTGTCCCTAGATTTCAGTATACATGATTTTTGCTCACTGATGATATATCGAAATTTGTTTGCATGTGCCATTTGTATGTCAATCATAGCCTGTAGATCATACGGATCGTTCGCAATTAAGGTAACATCGTCGGCGACAGTAGGAACTCCACAATAAATGGATCCAATGTGTGAACCATTTTTGTACTGCTCAAAAAGCTTAAGAAGAGAGTTTATGAACACTTTATAGGCAGTAGGTGACCAATTTACTCCTTGTTTTTCTTGAAATCCAGATGATATATGCCCTTCCCATTTAATTTTAGTAGTTAGATTACGGTACCATTCTTTAAATAAAAGCCAATTTTCTCCATTAATGTTCATTATAAAGATTTCCCTAAACCGTGAGTCCTTCATGCCATACTACATCAAACGCCTTTTTCCCATCAGTCAAAGCAATATATAATGGAATATGAGTTTCTCTTGCTTCAATATTCAGTTCTGTTAATACCAGTCCCGCAATTACAGGAGACTCCCCTTCTGTAAACCCTTTTTGAAAACAACTCTGTTGTTTACATATACTTTTCTGGTTCATTTGTAAATGCAGTTTTTCAATAACTTTTCCAATAGTACTAGTCACAGTTATACGTCTATACGAGTTTGGATCATCTTTTGGTTTCCTCCCATTTAGTGAGTCTGGAATAGCAGTATTACTTAAAACCATATTTACTATCTTTATCAGTATACATATTACACTTTCGCCACCATGCTTTAAATGTTCAACAGTTAAATCTAGTTCATCTGATGCTTTTCCATTTTTAAAAGATAAAACACATTTTGTGACTACTTCCTTTGAAATTTCATGTATCTTTTGTCTATTGCTAATAAAATGTTCTGTTAATGTCTCAATATCATCATTCACCATAGGGGAAAAATTGTCATCGAACTGTTGAGAATTTGTTGGGGTTGCCAGTTCACTAAAGTAATCTGTCCAAACATTTAATATACTTTCAGAAGTATTGTATATACTATAATCAAACTTAAAATTGAGGTTGACGTTGAATGTACATCTCTTTGTCTATTTACCAAAGCAAAAAATTGTTTGTCACTTCTTTCATTCAGTTCCATAATTTTGGAGTACGTATTGTCCCTTTTTTCTGCTGCAAGCCGTCTCTGTGCATATCAAAGTTTTCTCTTATGTTCACGCATTAAACAATAATTTTGACTTGTTTTATTACTTTTACCATCTTCAGTTTTCCATTTCCAATAATAAAACTTTCCATTTTTAACAATTTCAGTCATTTCAGGTGTGCAATCTCTCTTTCTTTTCCTTTTCCCCTTTGTACCTTTTCTAGGATAAGCTTTTACTGCAGACTTTACCAAAATATCACAAAGTTAAGTCACCAAATCATTAGAGTTATGCACATCATTTAATACTCCTATATCCAAACTAACTAGTTTCTGAAAATGTTGTTTATCTATTTTTTTCTCATTTAATACGTAATTTTCTGGGTATTTTTGCACTTATCAAAGTTTCTGGTATTTCAACTTCAATACAAATCATCACTGGGTCATGAGTTGACAAATTCTGACATTCTCTCTGGAATGTAATATAAGTTTTCACAATGGGTTTACTTTCTATAAAATAATAAATTTTGTGATTCGTCTCTATTATTAAAACGATAAAAAATACTTTGTCTCTTACACCGATTCTCGGTATTTCCATCTTGTTTACTTTCAAAAATTCTGCAAAAGCAATGTCATGTCTATGCATTGAAGCATTTGCATCTCCACCAATTATAATACTAGCAGTGTTTCTATACTTTTCAATTATTTCACTAAGTTCGTCTAGTACAGACTTGTAATCTTCCTACGTCGTATTTCCACCCCTACTTGGCATATAAACACAGACAATGACTACAGGTGATTTGGAATTGAGACGTATTGCTAAAACTCTTTTCCCTCCGTCTGGTAATACTTCAACCAAATTTTTCAATGTTTTACGATAACAAATGGCTACACCTGCGTGGCCCCTTTTCCTTCCAAGTGGTGATTCTACTATGTCATCATCAAAACTCTTAACTGAACATATATAATTTTCAGTGTATTCCTGTATAGACTTGCTCTCTCTACAGTGAAGCCAGTATTCTTGAAGTAATATAATATCGGCTCTCTTTGTTAGCAGGTTAAAATATAATTTGTTTGACATGAAACCCTCAATAGTAAAAGTTAAAATTGTTAACTTATCTGTATTTACCTTTCCAATATTCCCCCTACAGTTTCTGTCACACGGTTACCTATATCACATGATGCTGTGGCATCAATTGATTGTGTTTCATCACTTGATTTTCCTTCATATTGGGTTGTCTTTCTTGATATGCTCTGCAGTCTCGGAGGTAGTTTTTCAATCTTCTTTTTCGGTGCAATGTAGGAATGATCTGTTTTTCCGTGGTGTCTTTTCCTTGTCTGAATATAAGGAGGCCTTTTCATATGAATGTCTTTCTCTAAAAAAGTACTATTATTAATAAACATGTCATTTACCTTCGTGACAGTTTCCAGTTACAATTTCATTTACTTCAACTCCCTGATCATTGTCAGGTTTTAAGTTACGACCATTGTTTTCATCATCTTCAACCTCATCAGATCTGAAGTTTGTTAAAACATTAAAGTCTGAACTATGAATATTTCAGTGCGCGAGCACAATAAAAATATTAACAGTTTGTGGGTCTAGTACAAGTCAAAAATCACCATCTCATTAAAAAGTAACGTGTTCTCGCCATATGACTTTCAAATTTCTCTCTTGGATACCGTTGACCGAAGTATCATATCACTATCATAACATTTTGACATTTTCGAGATTGCAGTCTATGTTAAATAAACGTTAGAGGATACCGAAGGGACAATTTAGATACACTGGTAACCAAGGGTACACAAGGCCAAGAAAAGGGAAAAAACACAACACAATATGTATTGGACAACACTATGCGCGAACAAACACAAATAACGTAAATAGGACATGCGCCCTCCTACAAACAACTGGAGGTAAAGACGAACGTTGGAGAAAACCGAAGGGGCAATCAATATTGGACAATCCAGAGAAACTGGCAACATTGGGTACACCAGAAACAGGACGAAGACAAACAACAGAGAAACTGGCAACATAGGGTACACAAGAAACAGGACGAAGACAAACAACAGAGAAACTAGCAACATTGGGTACACAAGAAACAGGACGAAGACAAACAACAGAGAAACTAGCAACATTGGGTACACAAGATACAGGACGAAGACAAACAACAGAGAAACTGGCAACATTGGGTACACAAGAAACAGGACGAAGACAAACACCAGAGAAACTAGCAACATTGGGTACACAAGAAACAGGACGAAGAAACACAACAGAGAAACTGGCAACATTGGATACACAAGAAACAGGACGAAGACAAACAACAGAGAAACTAGCAACATTGGATACACAAGAAACAGGACGAAGACAAACAACAGAGAAGCTGGCAACATTGGGTACACAAGAAACAGGACGAAGACAATCAACAGAGAAACTGGCAACATTGGGTACACAAGAAACAGGACGAAGAAAAACAACAGAGAAACTGGCAACATTGGGTACACAAGAAACAGGACGAAGACAAACAGCAGAGAAACTAGCAACATTGGATACACAAGAAACAGGACGAAGACAAACAACAGAGAAACT
>MJUT01061338.1:563542-582277 GCA_002080005.1 Gigantidas platifrons
GGACGAAGACAAACAACAGAGAAACTGGCAACATTGGGTACACAAGAAACAGGACGAAGACAAACAACAGAGAAACTGGCAACATTGGGTACACAAGAAACAGGACGAAGACAAACAACAGAGAAACTGGCAACACTGGGTACACAAGAAACAGAACGAAGACAAACAACAGAGAAACTGGCAACATAGGGTACACAAAAAACAAGACGAAGACAAACAACAGAGAAACTAGCAACATAGGGTACACAAGAAACAGGACAACGACAAACAACAGAGAAACTAGCAACATAGGGTATACAAGAAACAGGCCGAAGACAAACAACAGAGAAACTAGCAACATTGGGTACACAAGAAACAGGACGAAGACAAACAACAGAGAAACTGGCAACATTGGGTACACAAGACACAGGACGAAGACAAACAACAGAGAAACTGGCAACATTAGGTACAGAAAACACAGGACGAAGACAAACAACAGAGAAACTGGCAACATTGGGTACACAAGAAACAGGACGAAGATAAACAACAGAGAAACTAGCAACATTGAGTACACAAGAAACAGGACGAAGAACAACAGAGAAACTGGCAACATTGGGTACACAATAAACAGGACGAAGACAAACAACAGAGAAACTGGCAACATTGGGTACACAAGACACAGAACGAAGACAAACAACAGAGAAACTGACAACATTGGGTACACAATACACAGGACGAAGACAAACAACAGAGAAACTGGCAACATTGGGTACACAAGAAACAGGACGAAGACAAACAAAAGAGAAACTAGCAACATTGAGTACACAAGAAACAGGACGAAGACAAACAACAGAGAAACTGGCAACATTTGGTACACAAGAAACAGGACGAAGACAAACAACAGAGTAGCTGGCAACATTGGGTACACAAGAAACAGGACGAAGACAAACAACAGAGAAACTGGCAACATTGGGTACAAAAGAAACAGGACGAAGACACAACACAGAAAACTAATAATATGAGCAACACGAACACCACCAAAAACCCAGGTACGAAGGGTAAGCTGTTCCTGTCTCTTATAAAATATCCACCGTGCAGTTAATCTTTATATTTCATACAAGAACAGGGTCTTCATTTGTGTAAGTTGAATCAGTATACATTGTATCACTATGATTAATCAAGCCATACGCAAAGGCATAACTGGTTCTTAATTGAAAAAAAATATTTTTAAAAATATTTTCACTATTGTAATCTGTTAACTATTGAACCTCAAGGAGATTGGATCCGATATAACTGGGCTTCTTTATTTGTAAAAAAAAGTAATCTCCATTAAAAACGGGGCTCATTCTGGCCAAATACAATTACATTTCCATTGCCTATTCTTCAGAATACTCTGTTTTACATTGTATCCATTCCAGACCAAGCAAAAATTTTCACCCACAGATAATGCACCCTGGCACCTTCATTTATACAAGCTTGAATCTGCATATCACAATGAGGATGCAAGCAATTAATAACTCCATTTCTATATTTGCTTCTTGGGAAGACTTATTTTCTCAGTTTCCTCATTGTAGTCTATGTTAACTTTAAGCGTATCTTATGAAGGCTATTCCAGAAACGCTAGTGCATGCTAAATTTTATATCTATGCTTTTATTAAACTTTGGACCTCATATACACTCGGTCGTTGTAAAAGGTTGGAACTCCATTTCACAAGGAAACTTCATATAAAATACAATTACATTTCCACTGATTGGTCTTCTGAGAGAAAAAAAAATGTTCAATCACATTCTATGTAAAACTTTGAAACCTCAAGATTCCGACTCCATAGAATCTTGGGTTTTATTTGCGCAAGGTTAAATATGTGTATTAATATAACGAATAGTGATAGTGAAATAACAACACTGAATGGCAAGCAAGTGTCCCTTTAATCCTTTAATTCTAGAAATATCTTTTAAACATCAGAGTTTGTATACTAACAAAAGCTTGCCCAACATGAATACCTAAAAAAAAGTCCAAACGTGAGACCTATGACATGACAATTTCATCAACTGGTGAAGGTTCCCAGTGCTCAAACCCACAGAGCTGCTCTCAATAGGATTGTCAGCTTATAAAACGGAACGCCTGATTGTGGACCATAGTGGGCAGCATGTTTGAGAGCCTGATTGTGGACCATAGTGGGCGGCATGTTTGAGAGCCTGATTGTGGACCATAGTGGGCAGCGTGTTTGAGAGCCTGATTGTGGACCATAGTGGGCAGCGTGTTTGAGAGCCTGATTGTGCACCATAGTGGGCAGCGTGTTTGAGAGTCTGATTGTGGACCATAGTGTGCAGCGCGTTTGAGAGCCTGATTGTGGACGATAGCGAGCAGCGTGTTTGAGAGCCTGATTGTGGACGATAGCGGGCAGCGTGTTTGAGAGCCTGATTGTGGACCATAGTGGGCAGTGTGTTTGAGAGCCTGATTGTGGACCATAGTGGGCAGCGTGTTTGAGATCCTGATTGTGGACCATAGTGAGCAGCGTGTTTGAGAGCCTGATTGTGGACGATAGTGGGCAGCGTGTTTGAGAGCCTGATTGTGGACCATAGTGGGCAGCGTGTTTGCGAGCCTGATTATGGACCATAGTGGGCAGAGTGTTTGAGAGCCTGATTGTGGACGATAGTGGGCAGCGTGTTTGAGACCCTGATTGTGGACCATAGTGGGCAGAGTGTTTGAGAGCCTGATTGTGGACCATAGTGGGAAGCGTGTTTGAGAGCCTGATTGTGCACCATAGTGGGCAGCGTGTTTGAGAGCCTGATTGTGCACCATTGTGGGCAGCGCGTTTGAGAGCCTGATTGTGGACGATAGCGAGCAGCGTGTTTGAGAGCCTGATTGTGGACGATAGCGGGCAGCGTGTTTGAGAGCCTGATTGTGGACCATAGTGGGCAGTGTGTTTGAGAGCCTGATTGTGGACCATAGTGGACAGCGTGTTTGAGACCCTGATTGTGGACCATAGTGGGCAGCGTGTTTGAGACCCTGATTGTGGACGATAGTGGGCAGCGTGTTTGAGAGCCTGATTGTGGACCATAGTGGGCAGCGTGTTTGCGAGCCTGATTATGGACCATAGTGGGCAGAGTGTTTGAGAGCCTGATTGTGGACCATAGTGGGCAGCGCGTTTGATAGCCTGATTGTGCACCATAGTGGGCAGAGTGTTTGAGAGCCTGATTGTGGACCATAGTGGGCATCGTGTTTGAGACTCCGATTGTAGACGATAGTGGCCAGCGTGTTTGAGAGGCTAATTGTGGACGATAGTAGCCAGCATGTTTGAGAGCCTGATTGTGGACCATAGTGGGCAGCGTGTTTGAGAGCTTGATTGTGGACCATAGTGGGCAGCATGTTTGAGAGCTTGATTGTGCACCATAGTGGGCAGCGTGTTTGAGACCCTGATTGTGGACCATAGTGGGAAGCGTGTTTGAGAGCCTGATTGTGGACCATAGTGGGCAGTGTGTTTGAGAACCTGATTGTGGACCACAGTGGGAAGCATGTTTGAGAGCCTGATTGTGGACCATAGTGGGCAGTGTGTTTGAGAGCCTGATTGTGCACCATAGTGGGCAGAGTGTTTGAGAGCCTGATTGTGGACCATAGTGGGCAGTGTTTAAGAGCCTGATTGTGCACCATTGTGGGCAGAGTGTTCGAGAGCCTGATTGTGGACCATAGTGGGTAGCGTGTTTGAGAGCCTGATTGTGGACCATAGTGGGCAGTGTTTGAGAGCCTGATTGTGGACGATAGTGGGCAGCGTGTTTGAGAGCTTGATTGTGGACCATAATGGGCAGCGTGTTTGAGAGGCTGATTGGACCATAATGGGCAGCGTGTTTGAGAGGCTGATTGTGGACCATAGTGGGCAGCGTGTTTGGAGAGTGACACACTCCATGCACATTGAAAACCTCATTTATACATTTCAAAAAAGAGTAGGTGCATTATAACGCTACAGAAGAAGTATGTCCTACCCAAATCTCCATACTTTTCCAGTGGTAGTCAGAAGTCGTTTCCTGGAGGTCCATCACTTCCCTCATTTCTACATAGTTTTTATATATTGTTGAACTTGTTTGACTATAGCTGAAATACTGCTCACTGGACATTAAGCAATACTCAATTAATCTTGTCAAAACTATGTTGATGGGGGCTTTTTTATATAAAAACTGAATTTTAATCTCTGCTTTTTTTCTTAGAAATCTCATTACATTCTTTCTACATAGTAATCATCAGAATAATAAAAACTTGGTTGGCTATTACATGCAGACCTGTTTGCCCCTGCTAACCTGTAGGAGTAGTTTTCTTCATTGACAGAGTAGCTTTCTTCATTGACAGACTAGTTTTCTTCATTGACAGAGTAGTTTTCTTCATTGACAGAGTAGTTTTCTTCATTGACTGCGTAGTTTTCTTCATTGACAGAGTAGTTTTCTTCATTGACAGAGTAGTTTTCTTCATTGACAGAGTAGTTTTCTTCATTGACAGAGTAGTTTTCTTCATTGACAGAGTAGTTTTCTTCATTGACAGTAGTTTTCTTCATTGATAAGAGTAGTTTTCTTCATTGACAGACTAGTTTTCTTCATTGACAGAGTAGTTTTCTTCATTGACAGAGTAGTTTTCTTCAATGACAGTAGCTTTCTTCATTGACCGAGTAGTTTTCTTCATTGACAGAGTAGTTTTCTTCATTGACAGAGTAGTTTCTTCATTGACAAAGTAGTTTTCTTCATTGACAGAGTAGTTTTCATCATTCACAGAGTACATTTCTACTTTTAAGAGTAGTTTTAGTCTAATTTGCTTTTTAAAATGAATCAGCAGAATTGCCAGTGTCTCTGGATTTTCCATTCTTGATTGTCCCTCATATTTTCTCTAATATTTATTTAGTAGATCATTACATCATTGCTGCACAATCGTCTATGTTGTAACAAAAAGAATAAAGAACTTAATTCATTGCATGACATTTTAATTTGTTGATTACAAAATATGTTATAATACAACAGCACCATTCAGATCATTATGTTCTAATACACAGCAATCTTCATAAACATAATTATCCTGCAATCATTACATTTGCTGTACAAAAAAAATCTACAAATAAATTGTTGCTTTATTCGTCTAGTATACAAATGACAAACTCCCAGTATCTGATTGATATAGAATGAATAGTAAGAAAAGGTAACAGTAGAGCATGGACATGACATGTACAGGGTGCACATAAAAATCAAAATTTGTACTTGCTGCAAAACAGACTAGAAAAGATTGTAAAAGACTGGCTTTTCATCCTGTTTCTAAAGAGTGTACAAACTAATTTGATATTTTCCCACAAAGTACATATAACTGTATATATATTTTATTATCATCTTTGAATTCTGACGTCAAAGGGGTTGGTTTATGGCCATTTAAAGCCAATTTCAACAATAGTTCAGCTACTAGTATATAATGTTAGTCAATTTTATTGATGGAGTAAACAAGACCAACCTGCTGTAAGTCACTGACAACCTTCAGGTTGTATCAAATACACTTCACCATGGATGGGAATCAGATGCAAAACTTTAGTGATGATTGTAACCTGTATGGTTCACCAGATTTAACAAAACTTTAGTAATAATTGTAACCTGTATGGTTCACCAGATTTAACAAAAAGGTTTAGTACAAAAATTGTGACATTAGTAGATTAAATATATAGATTAAATATATAAGTCTAAAGGACCACTCAATGATCTTTATGTATGTATGGATTAAAATCATTTCTAAATACACATTGGACGAAATATATTTCAATTTGATTCTAATGTTAAACTATGCTCCAATATGGATACAATCTTGAATTCCCAACAGCACAAACAAATCAAACACTTAATGAATGGTCATCCGATGATCAGTCACAGACAGGGTTCTTACACTCAATGGTCATCCGATGATCAGTCACAGACAGGGTTCTTACACTGAATGGTTTATGAGAAGATTTTCAGCATATAAACACCTACAATGTATATTAAACAAACAAGATGGAGAACCATAAATGGAACAATCATATATTGTGGCAATGTTTTCACAGTGAATGATTTATTAATTTGAACCTATCATAATGCATATTTGACTCAGAGGGTTATAATTAATATTGGATTTGCACCAAAAACAAAGGGGGCATATGTAGCCAGATGGCTAAGGTTGCTGACCTCTGATGTGAAGCCGAAAATGACTGATGCACCCAGATATTAACCACTTGTTTTAAGGTTTCCAGCCACCTATCCATACACAGGGGATTAACCCATCAATTGGTTATATTTGTCAGGGTTTTCCTCGACTGAGATATCAACCCCATGTTTTAAGGTTTCCAGCCACCTAACCATACACAGGGGATTAACCCATCAATTGGTTATATTTGTCAGGGTTTTCCTCGACCGAGATATCAACCCCATGTTTTAAGGTTTCCAGCCACCTAACCATACACAGGGGTTTAACCCATTAGTTGGTTATAAACGTCTAATACCCCGGTAGTCACAATATGCTGACAAATTGTAGAAATTGACAATACAAATACCCCTACCTCAGCTCTCCCTTCCAAAAAAGGGAAAAGTATGTTATCTCAGGAATGTTCTTTACAAGTTTGGTTCGATGTTGTCTCCAAGTTTGTGGGGAGAAGATTGAAATATGAAGCATACAGATGATAATGCCAAAGAGACAATAGTAAATCACATGACAAATCGTGGGGAAATGTGAACCATACAGATGATAGACAAAGTGACAATAGGTCTTCACATGACAAATCGTGGGGAAATGTGAAGCTTACAGATGAAAGGACAAAGTGACAAGAGTACTTCACATGACAAATCGTGGGGAAATGTGAAGCTTACAGATGATAAAGACAAAGTGACAACAGGTCTTCACATGACAAATCGTGGGGAAATGTGAAGCTTACAGATGAAAGGACAAAGTGACAAGAGTACTTCACATGACAAATTGTGGGGAAATGTGAAGCATACAGATGAAAGGACAAAGTAACAAGAGTACTTCACATGACAAATCGTGTGGAAATGTGAAGCTAACATATGATAAGACAAAGTGACAACAGTACTTCACATGATAAATCGTGGGAAAATGTGAAGTGAGTGAGTGAGTGATTGTTGTTTAATGCCAATTCATCATTTTTTTTCAGCTATATCATGACAAGAACAAGTTAATTTTCAATGAGATGATGATGAGGTTTGCTTTGTTCTAGACCAACACACTGAATAGGATTTTTATAGTGCTAGCTCACTGAAACAACAGTCTGCGGATAGACATCTTGCTCTACTCTGACACATTATTCTGATTTCGAGCCGACCAGTCTTCGCTCTTTCTCCTTAATGCTGTGTGCTTAGCGGAGAAGCAACAAATACCAATTATATAGTCTGCGGTTTCACCCAACCGGGGCTCGAACCCACGATCTACTGCACTCTATGCGAGCATGCAAACCATAACGCCACCGATGGGGTTAGAAATGTGAAGCTTACAGTTGAAAAGACAAAGTGACAACAGTACTTCATATTGCCAAATAAATTGTGTAGAAATGTGAAGCTTACAGATGAAACCAGAGGCTCCCAGGAGCCTGTAATCGCTCACCTGGATCAAAGCTGCTTTCAATAGCAACGCAACTGCACTGTGGTGACCATCTTGGTTGGAGTGCGTGACTGCTGGACACAATTTTGGAAAAGGACCATCGAATGACTATTCGATCAGGGTTTGGTTCTAATTGAGCTACTGGTTCCAGACAATATGGTTTTTATGTGAATTTCCCATAGGGTCCTATGTTAANTTTGGAAGAGGACCATCCAATGAATATTTTATCAAAGTTTCGTTCCAATTGAGCAACTGGTTCCAGACAAGATTTTTATGTGAATTCCCCATAGGGTCCTCTGTTAAGCTAAGTTCGGTTGTGGGGGCCATCTTGTTCGAAGGGCCAAACTGCCGGACACATTTTTGGAAGAGAACCATCCAATGACTATTTCATCAAAATTTAGTTCTTATTGAGCAAATGGTTTCAGACAAGAAGATTTTGATGGGAATTTCCCATAGTGTTCTATGTTAAATTAAGTCCGGCTGTGGCGGCCATCTTGGTCGGAGGTCTGAAATGACTTACATAATCTTGGAAGGGGACCACCCAAGGATCATTTCAGCAAATTTTGGTTGAGATTGGCTCAGTAGTTTCAGAGGAGAAGATTTTTTTTAAATTTCATCCCCCCTTTCTTCTATTTTAATTTTTATTGGAAGTCCGGATCACCGGACACAATTTTGGAAGGGGATCATCCTCCAAGGACCATTCCAGCAAAGTGACCCATGCAGGGACCATCCCTGCCAGGTTTGGTTTAATTTGGTTCCACAGTTTCAGAGAATAAGATTTAAATGTGATCTTTTATCAAAATGTGCCTTATTTGCATAATCGGTATAAATCGGCTGAAAGAAAAATTTCACAGAAAAATCCAGAATATATGTTACACTACTCCATGCCATATAGCTGCAGTTAAAATTTGAGCTCATTTTGACTTGTACTAAAGCAGCAATGGACAATTGAAGAAATTTCTATTTTTAGTAACAGCAGCCATCTTGAATGGAGGACGGGACTGTCGGACACAATTTTGAAAGGGACCCACCCAGGGACCATTCCTGCCAGGTTTGGTTTAATTTGGGTCAGCGGTTTCAGAGGAGAAGATTTAAATGTGATCTTTTATCAAAATATGCCTAAATTGCATAATCGGTATAAATCGGCCGAAAGAAAAATTTCACAGAAAAACCCAGAATATATGTTAAATTACTCCTTGCCATGTAGTTGCAGTTAAAATTTGAACTCATTTTGACTTATACTAAAGGAGCAATGGACAATTAAAATTTCATCCCCCCTTTTTTCTATTTTTAGCTTGGTGGCTATCTTGGTTGGAAGTCGGGATCACCGGACACAATTTTGGAAGAGGGCCATCCAAGGACCATTCCACCAAAGTTTGTTCTAAATTGGCCCAGTGGTTTCTGAGGAGAAGATTAAAATGTGAAAAGTTTACGACGAACGACGACGATGGACGAAACTCGATGGCAAAAGCTCACATGGCCTTTGGCAAGGTGAACTAAAAAGGGCAATAACTCCAAAATTGTAGGGTTGGTAGATCTTGACATGCTGAACATGTTTGCAATTTAAACTCATTATCTATCGCTTATAGTTTTTGAAATAAAAAACAAAAAGTATTAAAATTTTGAAAATTTGATGAAAAAAAGGGCAATAACTCCAAGATGGGTAATCAGATTTCCTTCATAATTGCAGGGTATGTCGATCTTGATATGCTGCACATTTTTGCAGTTTCAACTTATCATCTATCTCTTATAGTTTTTGAAATAAGGAACGAAAAGTATTAAAATTGTGAAAATGTGATAAAAAAAGGGCAATAACTCCAAGATAGGTAATCAGATTTTTTTCAAAATTGCAGGGTTGGTAGATCTTATCATGCTGAACATGTTTGCTATTCAAACTTATCATCTATCTCTTATAGTTTTTGAAATAAGGAACGAAAAGTATTAAAATTGTGAAAATGTGATAAAAAAAGGGCAATAACTCCAAGATAGGTAATCAGATTTTTTTCAAAATTGCAGGGTTGGTAGATCTTATCATGCTGAACATGTTTGCTATTCAAACTTATCATCTATCTCTTATAGTTTTTGAAATAAAAACCGAAAAGTATTAAAAATTTGAAAATTTGATGAAAAAAAGGGCAATAACTCCAAGATGGGTACTCAAATTTTCTTTAGAGTTGCAGGGTAGGTGGATCTTGATATGCTGCACATTTTTTCAGTTTCAACTTATCATCTATCTCTTAATAGTTTTTGAAATAAAGAACGAAAAGTATTAAAATTTTGAAAATTTGATGAAAAAAAGGGCAATAACTCCAAGATGGGTCCTCAAATTTTCTTCAGAGTTGCAGGGTAGGTAGATCTTGATATGCTGCACATTTTTGCAGTTTCAACTTATCATCTATCTCTTATAGTTTTTGAAATAAAGAACGAAAAGTATTAAAATTTTGAAAATTTGATGAAAAAAGGGCAATAACTCCAAGATGGGTAAATAGATTTTCTTCAAAATTGCAGGGTAGATAGATTTTGACATGCTAAACATTTTTGCAGTTTCAACTTATCATCTATCTGTTATAGTTTTTGAAATAGAGCAAAAAGTATTAAAATTTTGAAAATTTGATGAAAAAAGGGCAATAACTCCAAGATGGGTAATCAGATTTTCTTCAAAATTTCAGGGTAGATAGATCTTGCCATGCTGATAATTTTTACCCCAGTCAGATTTCTGATATTATTAACGGTTTTTGAGTTATTACCAAAAACGTGCAATTTTACCACATGTTCTATTTTTAGTAACATCGACCATGTTGATTGGTGCACAGCTTCACCGGACATAATTTTGAGACTAGACACCCTAGTGACGATTCAGACAAAGATTGATTCCAATTGGTCTGGTAGTTTCAGAGGAGAAGATTTTTGAAAAAGTTTACGACGTACGACGGACGGATGCCAAGTGATGGCAAAAGCTCACTTGGCCTTTGGCCAGGTGAGCTAAAAACAAAGTGACAACAGTACTTCATATGTCAAATCGTGGGGAAATGAGCTTAAAATATACAAAAAAAAAAAACATTTAAAATTTCTAATATCAATATACAGCACAAAAATTGTTATAAAAATGAATTGCCAAAGATTCTGTACCATTTTAATATTGCTAATGGTAATGATAAATTGATGCTTATGAAAATCGCAAATGTTTTGAAGTATCACAACTGTAACTGTAATAAATATACACAATTAATATTTATGTCAAATCTTAGTAAATCACAACATAGTTCACAATGAATGGTTTATATCAAATATGGAAAAATAGTAATCATATATAAAATATTGGCCTTTCAAGATAGACATTTAAAATTGTCTCCGATTGAATCATCGAAAAAGGGCCTTAACTTGGGGGTGAGAATATGGAAAACTAAAAAGAAAATTACTTTCCATGAAAATAATTTATAGTTTTACATAATTGACCGTGGGTTAAATAACTGTCACTTTTAACTCGTTTTATGCATATACATGCTTTTTTCTTTTTTGTCTCCAATGCTGTCGTACTTTCCCGTGTTTTTCGTGGTCAATGTGTTGACATGGGTAGGATTGGTAATTACAAAAAAAAAATTCTTCACACACTTTCCCTTTTCGTTAGTATAATAAAATGCCTGACATGAAGTTATATTGATTTTGTAAATATCCAAAGATAAATATACAACGTTATTTTACTATATACATAATTGTTAATGATAAAATTGCAACTGATGCTGACATATGATACCAACATTGTGACATCACGTCTCTTTAGGAAGAATCTGAGAATGGATTATGCCTTTTGTCTCCTCACATTGAAGAGTTCTAGAAATTGGTGATCCCCATTATTTGGTGCTACATGCAACTTCAATCACCAAATTATACCTTACGGTATACTATTTTTAACTTTCATTAACACAAATGTCTTTTATTTACTGCCATTTAAATTTTCACGCTAACTTGCTAAGACCATGGCATTTTCCTTTAAAGTAATGTTTGGTTAAATTGTATCAAATGAGGAAAAAATAAGTTCAAGATTAACAAAAATAAGTCTAGACTCCCTTCCTTTCAACTACCATGGCGAAGTCAAAATAATCAAGTGGAAATTAAAAATCAAACTCTAGAATTACTCAATCTACCAGGCTTAATTTTGAAATGAAAAATAAATATAGTTTGAATTTGTAGTACAGTTATGGCCATGAGTATCTCATCAGTTGATGGTTTTCTACACAAATCTTGTCAATCATGGCCATGATGGTAAAGTAATTTGATATATATCTAAGACTAAGACTATTTATTGGAAAATCAATAATACATTGACGACTTCCACATACAATGTCAAGATATTATATCTAAACAATGGAATTAAAACATACCACAAGAGATAAAATACCTAAACATGGTTATACAGATACACATATTATAATAAAGATGACAAAGCAGACTGAATATAACTGCAAATAAATTGTTTCATATACATTTGATGGATTCATTAATTTCTTGAATAATTGGGAGGTCTCATCGCTTGAGGATTCATTACAATCTTGGTTTAAATTAAGATCAGAGAATAATTTTCTTCTTAGCTGATCATGTTTTGAGCAAAACAAAACAAAATGTTTTTCATCTTCTATCTTGTTGCACATAGTACATAATCTTTGATTTCTCAAAAGTTTTGGTCTAAAATATCTACCTTTTTCTATCAAAGGTGGATGTGCACTTATTCTAAGTTTAGTAAGATTATTTGTCAATGATTTTGGTAAATTGAAGTTAAGATAATTTGGAGTATCAAAGTTTTCATAACAGTTTGCAAAAGTATATAGTTTTGAATCATTATCTCATTTTTTGAAGTCTTTTAACTGATCTTCAACTGATTTCTTGAAATATTCATTAATTTTGTTAGATATCTAGTTGTACAATCAGTGCCTATAACTATTGAAGTCATGTGACTTGTCAGTGACTTTCTGCAGGTTAGTGGTTGATCCCTGGTACTTCATTAAAACTGACAGCTACAATACAATTTGAAATATAATTGAATGTGGCCATAAATACCCTTGATCCTAACATTTCAGTTGTACTTTCAGTTTTGGCAGTACGCTTTGTTTTCAAACAATCGGACCATCCCTTTTCAAAATTTGTTTTATTTCTCACAATTCATTGTCTAAAGTTCAGTTACTTCTGATGATGTATGAGTATGAAGCTTCCATAACTTTATGAGTTAGCAATAAATCATTGCCATCAAGAAAGCATTAAACTATAAATTTTCAAGGAGTTTCATGTCACTTAACCATGGTAATCAAGGAAAAATCCAATTTAATCTTTTCGAAGATGGTAAACAAGAAAGTTATTAAAATTCAAGTTTTGGACGATTTGCCATGCCAATCAAAAAAGTAAACCAATTTCAACTTTTGGACAACTTGCCATCACCAGGTAAAATATGACAAAGATGACAAAGCAAGCAAATGGACAAAATAATGATAAGCAGACATATTGATGACTATCATGCTTGGTTTGGGTCTATTTTGACAAAACAATCACAATGTAACAATCTACAATAAATATATAACAAAATCATGATGTTATTTATATCTGAAGCTATACAACAAAATCATAATTTTTTATCTGAAGTAACAGATGTTTCACTTGTTTCTTTATCACTGTTCTGAACACACTGTTGACTAGATTCACTTGATTCAAAGTTTCCTAAGCACTTTGGTGAATCTGTATTATCTAAAGAGTTTGATTGATCTACATCAGAACTACCAGTGTCATGTGACACTGTATTATTATAATGTCTATGTGTTATAGTACAACCATCACTACTAGATCTATCACTGATAATTTGCATTTCGCCTATGGAATCTCTAGGAACAGAACCATTTTGAACTATAGTACGTGTTCCAGCTGACAAAGCTTCTAATACAACTGGTCGATTATCTTGTACTGTAATATTTGTTTCTGTAGATGAAACTTCTAAAGGAGATTGCAAGTCATTTTGTACTACAGTACTTGTGCCAGCTGACAAGGCTTCTAATGGCGATTGTTGATTATTTTGAACAAGTTCATTTGTATTTGCATCATCTAATTGCTGACCAGCAGCTTCCTGATTCTGCTCAGGTTGGTTTGTTTGTGTTGTGTTTTCTGGTTGGTTGGTTTGCTGATTATTTTCTCTATTCTGATTAGCTTGGTTATTTTGTTGGTTACTAACTATTTGTTGTATTCTGGCTTGTTGCAGTATAGCTGGCAGTTCATAATGGTGGAAAAAGTACACCATAGAATGCTAAAATGAAAGTATTTCATCAATTAGTTCTACAGCATTTTATTCATTCTTGATGTCATATCATTTTAATAATCATAAAAGATCAGCATACTTATAATGTGTAGTCAAAGCTAGTTCATTTGTATTCAGATAATCTGTAATACAGTGAAACCTGTCTAAACAGAATCTTGCAAAAACACAATCCTGTATAAATCAAACTTTAAAAAAGTCCCAATGTAGGAAATCTCTGTTGATTTACACTGTATAAACAGAACATCTATCTAGATCTGAACACAAAAGCTGGTTCCAGAGAGGCTCACTTTTAGACAGGTTTCACTGGACTTGGATAACATAAACAGAGAACACATTTCAATTGTAAGAAGAAAAAAACCCAAATTCACCTTAGATAACTTGAATACTGGAATATTCAATTCAGTCAATTATCATTATACCATATGTAATAAAAGTTTCAATCATAAACAATATTCAAAAAGTTTATAATACTCAACATTTGTATCTACTTACACTTGAAAATATACTTTAGCTAATGCAAAATTATCTGTATTGTATTTACACTTATTTATACAATTAGTGTCAATCAACACTAAAGTTGTGTTTTGGTTTCTGTCCATGGTGAGCTGTACTCAATACAACTATATGGGCTAAAGTTTGTCAGTTACTTGTAGTAGGTCAGTCATCTACTCTTGAGTTTTTCCTTAGACTGACAGCCACAACTATTCTTGAATGTGGCAGTTAATATCCATAATCTAGCCAACATCTTGACATTTTTAATTTCAATTATAATTACGGTTCAATCATGTGTACCAAAGGTCAACTGAGTTATATTATAGTATGACAAACCTGAATAAATAACCAGGATGTAAATAAAGCTAATCCACTGTACTGTCCATTAAATCTGTAGTGGTAAGCATAAAATGCCAGGTGATACAAATAAAAAAATCTGAAAAATCAAATCATATCACATATATTTCTGAATAAAATATACAATAGTCCTCTCATAAGGCCACTCCCACAAAGACCACCCCTCTTATCAGGCCACTCCCACCAAAGACCATCCTTCTTATCAGGCCATTCCCATCAAAGACCACCCCTCGTATCAGGCCACTCCCATCAAAGACAATCCCTATTATCAGGCCACTCCCATCAAAGTCCACCCCTCGTATCAGGCCACTCCCATCAAAGACCACCCCTCGTATCAGACCACTACCACCAAAGACAATCTCTCTTATCAGGCTACTCCCACCAAAGACCATCCCTCTTATCAGGCCACTCCCATCAAAGACAATCTCTCTTATAAGGCCACTCCCACAAAGACCATCCCTCATATCAGGCCACTCCCATCAAAGACAATCCCTATTATCAGGCCACTCCCACCAAAGACAATCCATCTTATCAGGCCACTCCCATCAAAGATAATCCCTTTTATCAGGCCACTCCCATCAAAGACCACCCCTCATATCAGGCCACTACCACCAAAGACAATTTCTATTATCAGGCTACTCCCACCAAAGACAATCCCTCTTATCAGGCCACTCCCACCAGACAATCCTTCTTATCAGGCCACTCCCACCAAAGACAATTCCTCTTATCAGGCCACTCCACCAAAGACAATCCCTCTTATCAGGTCACTCCCACCAAAGACAATCCCTCTTATCAGGCCACTCCCACCAAAGACAATCCCTCTTGTCAGGTCACTCCCACAAAAGACCATCCTTCTTATCAGACCATATTTCAGATGAATAGAGTAAAATACTACTAAATGGTTTCAGTAGAGAAGATCCCTCCCTTACTAGACCACATTTTCACTGCAGAATGGGATGCTTTATAAGAGTGGGACTACTATATTGAACTTTTAAAAACATTATTCTAAATATGGATAAGTGAGTGATTGTTGTTTATCGCTAACTTAGCAATTTTTCAGCTATATCATGGTGAGAACAAGTTAATTTTCAACGAGATGACGATGAGGTCCGCTTTGTTCTAGACCAACATGCTGAGTTGGATTTTTATAGTGCTAGCTCACTGAAACAACATTCCACGGGTTGACATGTCGTTCCACTCAGACACATTATTTTGATTCCGAGCCAACCAGTCTTTGCTCTTACTCCTTAATGCTGTGTGCTTAGTGCTTAGTGGAGAAGCAGCTAATACCAGTTTTATAGTCTTTGGCTTGACCCGACCAGAGGCTTGAACCAATGATCCACCACACTCGAGATAAGCACACTACTGTAAACCAACCTTTGCTCGCGTGCTATTAACCTTCGCGACTTTCGTGGTAGAGTACAAAATCTCCGCGAAACTGTCTTGAAGCAGAAAAACACAAAACATAATAGCTGCGAAAATAAGTTGGTTTACAGTAACCATTACACCACCGACGCGCTTTTGGATAAGTGAAATGATTAACTTGTATTACACTAAATGCATAATTTTATGTCTATATTTTACTAAAACAAGCTACATTGTCGAAGGTCTCCTTCAGTTAAGTTATATTTTGCCACACCGGGAAACATTATTCTGACTCTCAGTTGTCCTTGTTGTTCTCCTACTTCTATATTCTAATATTCCAAATAGGTTTATAATATGGGAAGCGATTTAGTAAAACATTTTAAATCTTTCTATATAATAAAGAAAAAAGCTTGCATATGTATTTATTGTTTTGACCAAAGACATTACATGTGTGCAATTATTAAAAAAAAGAAAAAAAGAAAAAAAAGGTTTATGGTGACCATGGATACTAACTGAGAGAGCTGAATATATAAAAATAGATAAACAAAAATGCATGTAACTTAAATTTCTGTTTATATAATAAATTTTAAAGGGTCCTTGTTGTTTTTCCAACACATTCCGTAATTTTCCAGATATATAACGTGACTACCAAACATATGGGGAGGAAAGCCTGGACAAATATAACAAACAGAGCTGTGAAACCCTGGTCTTGGGTAGTGTCTGGAAACCTTGAGCATTGAGTTAGGTACAGGGGTGTAAACTAACGTCAGTTCTGTTAGGCTAACAGTCATTTAACAATGAGCATTCATTGACCCTGCTATTATACTGTCCATATTTATGTTGTCATTCATTTACCTTGCTATTGTACTGTCCATGTTTATGTTGTCATTCATTTACCTTGCTATTGTACTGTCCATGTTTATGTTGTCATTCATTTACCTTGCTATTGTACTGTCCATGTTTATGTTGTCATTCATTTACCTTGCTATTGTACTGTCCATGTTTATGTTGTCATTCATTCTTGTGATAGTATGTGGTATTTTTTAGTGGAAGTGAATCTGTACAGGGTTTTTATAATTTGTTTATATCTGTATTACTGTTGGAGATCCAATTACCAAGAGTGTTGTGATCCCATTAATAGGTTTGGTGCCTGACCCAAGGACCTGGATTTCCAATGTCATATTTCATGGTGTTTTTTGTTTTCAATTAACTAAGGTGAAAGGTGATTGCTTGTTTTGTTGATACTAGTGGAATTGTTGACCATTACTGTTTAAACTCTCTTTTCATAATTATGGTCAGAAGCCGATGAACTTAACCACTCTGCCAGCCAAGTCCCTAAATGTTAAATACAAGAGACGTTTTCTACCTGTACATACATAAAGTATAATTACCTGAGCCAGTGACGTTTACTTATGTTGGTATGACAACATATAGAATCATATTGATCAGCTATCCATACAATTACTATTATGTAAAAAGCTGTTGTTGTGTCATTAAAAAATTCTGACATAATGGCTTCCATACCTGTAATATGAAAATTTTATATAACAATGGAACTTATATATATACAAAGGTATACATGCAAAAGGCAAAAAGTATGTCTATATTTGTACTCATATGACTTTTGTAAATGACTAAATGTATGAAAAACTATATTTTTGTTTGTGTAACTACGTGCTGCTGAAAAAATTTATAAGGAATAAAAATCAATATTTGAAACCTTATTACATTAAAACTTTATTTGAATTTAGCCATTTTATTTCTTTAATAAATACGTTTTCATTTTGGGTGTTGGTCTCTTTTGGCCCATTTGGCCCCTTTTATCTCAGAAACCGTAATATTTCAATATTTCTCTCTTTAAACTTACCCACTAATACTAGAATAACTTACCCACTAATGCTAGAATAACAGTCAACAAAGGAGCTGCAGGAAATGCAATAGTGATATTCATCTCCAACATCTGTAGAAAATCAACTAAAAAAGAAGAAATACTAGGAAATGAGATAAGGAAATAACATAGATCATCCAAATTTTGCTTCTACTCATTACTAAGAGAATGAATGTTAATGAACATAGCTAAAACTTTAAATATGTGGTGCACACATGTGCTTCTCTCTTATGTTTTACAAATCAGGTACACATGTGTGCCATGCTTCTCACATATTTACTTCTTATGTTAGTTCACGTGTTAATGATACATGACACACATATTCACATATTTTTCTGCGGAAGCCATCGTGGACATGATAGTATGATAATGGTAGTTGGATTTACAACTATCTATGCAATCAGTGCCAATCAACACTTAAATTGGGCATTATAATCCTGTTCATGGCAAGGTGTACTAGATAGAAAATTATATGATAAAGTTTGTCAGTAACTTGTGACAGGTCGGTGGTTTTCTCCAGGTACTCTGGTTTCCTCCACCTATAAAACTGACTGTCACGATATAACTGAAATATTGTTGAAAGTGGTGTTCAACACCATAACCCTAACCCGTGTTTACTTCTCATGTATTGTTCATACATGTATATATTAATCATGTTTGCCTGTTGATATTTATTTGCATGTGAAAAGAAGATAACAAAGGAAGCTTTAGGCCACCCCTAAAATATTGTTTGTTTGGCATTGCCGACCCACACTA
>MJUT01061338.1:584440-603944 GCA_002080005.1 Gigantidas platifrons
TGTGCTCCTCTGTACTGATAAGTCATGGTGTGGGAGATCTGAGGAAACCCCATTACCAGTCACATGGGCTCCTCTGTACTGATAAGTCATGGTGTGGGAGACTTGAGGAAACCCCAGTACCCGTCACACGTGAGTGACCCTATAAACCATCCAATGAAAATGGTGATTGTGAGACTATGAAAATGTTACAAAACTGCTTTGCATGTTACAAGCAATCTGATTTACTGAAAAAAGGTTATAACCGTATTTATCATATCATTACATATTTATTACATAAGATCACTATCATGTAAAGTGAGAGATCTGATTTTAATTAGATTGTCACACTTCTAAAGTGTGGAATTAATTATTACTTACCAATGAAGACAAAGATCTGGAATTGGGAATACCTCAGTAAAGTAGATACTGACACAGTCTAGAATAGATAATATCTAATCATATTACTAAACACAAGTCATCATATTGTTATCTAGAAGGCATCAAGAACAATTCGAGAGTATTTCCTTTGTAAAAAATTAAGATATTGTGAAATACACATTTTCTAAATTGCTACATATTTTTATGCAATGAGATTATTTTTTCCCTAGGATTTTTAATTTTGTGGACTTTCATGTATTTCTGAAGAACTCTCAGTAATTTTGTAAAAGCATACTTGTGCCAAAGGAGATTCAACTAAATTTCATGATTAACAATCCTACCAAATGTGAACACATTCTGACATAAGGTTTCAGAGGAGTTGCTTTCACAATATCTTACAATGTTACACAATGCATAAAATAATCAAAGTTCCATAACTCCCACGAATTTTGTGGAATCAAAATGGTGGCACAATTGGCTCATCTACATGTCATGACTAATAATCCTACCAAATATGAACAAATTCCGTCATACGAATTCAGAGATGTGGAGTTTACAAAGTGTCACGGACAGACAGACGGAGGGGCAGACCATTACTATGTCCCTCTGTTATGGAGCGGCAGGGAACACTACAAGATAGGAGACTAGGTTTATACAACTCTATCTCGATTACTAAGATAATAGCCTGGTACAATATGCCAACAACTTATGATTAATAGTTAAAAAGTGCTACAAAATGTAATAAATTGATGGATTATCATGATAAACAGGTACCAATATACCCTGAATTCTTTTAGTTTGTTTGTTTTATGGTGCTTAATGCTACTTTCAACAATATTTCAGTTAAATTGTGGTAGTCAGTTTTAATGGTGGAGGAAACCAGAGAAAACCACCAACCTGTCGCAAGTCACTGACAAACTTTATCACATATTGTTGTACACCTCGCCCTGATCGTGACTCGAACTCACAACATCAGTGGTGATAGGCACTGATTGCATAGGTAGTTATAAATCCAACTACCATGCCATCACAGCCACGATGGCCTCTGAACGAATTCTCTTAGAGCAGAGATATAATGAACTTTATTTGTTTAGGAACATTTGTTCCGACATATTTTCAGGCAAATATAAGTTATAACCAAAGTCTGATTACCTAATTTTGACATGAGTCTATATTGATTGAAGTACAAGTGCTATAATTTGCCATAAACAATTTTCAAGGGACATCAATCAGTATTAACATAATTGGAATAATCATAACACATATCACTTACAAATATCAACATAATAAAAGCTGCTGCCATGTAAGAACTTCTAGCCATCCACATACTAACAAATCTGTAATGTTCTCCAGATTCCACGTTTCTAAGGTAACCTACAAATGTGTATTATAATAATTAACATAATGACAAATTTTAATTTGATTAGCACCATTAAAGGAGAGTAAATGTAATTGCTTAATCTATGGGTTTAATTTATTCAATTCATTTTTGATTGTAATTTCAACATTTAAGGGTTGCTGAAGTTTTAACTACTGTATAACACCTATATTTGGCAGTGTTTTTTTTTATTTTGGTGCTATCAGCAGATTTGATCAAAAGCACCAAATATAAATACTGCCAATATTTCATAAGATAGGAGATGTTGTAACCTAATATCTACTAGTATTTATTTATTAGTGTTTGATACTAACATTTTTATACACTCATTCATATGATTACATATATGTTAACCTTGACCTTGACCTTTGTTGTCTTCTGCTTCTGCTAACTGTTTAATACGAACATTTTTATACAATCATTCATATGATTACATATATATGTTAACCTTGACCCTGACCTTTGTTGTCTTCTTGTTCTTCTAACTGTTTAATACTAATATTATTATACACTCATTAACCTTGACCCTGACATTTGTTATCTTCTTGTTCTTCTAACTGTTTAATACTAATATTGTTATACACTCATTCATATGATTACATATATGATAACCTTGACTCTGACCTTTGTTGTCTTCTTGTTCTGCTAACTGTTTAATACTAGACATCAGTATGTCATCATATCCTAGAAATTCTGCCAGTAAAAATCTACTGATACTATCACCAAAACAAACATCTGAGTCAGGATCTGAAACAAGAAATATCTAATCTATTATAGACAACATGTTTCACTCATAAAACAGCTAATTGTGTAGAATACAAGATCTTAATAAATAAAATGGCAGTTGATTGTAAAGGAGTGTTTCTTTCAACAAGCTACCTAACGTGTAGTTAAAAAAATGCCCCAATATAAAGCAAGGCAGTCTAACTTACATGAGAGGTTTATTACAATGTTATATTATACTTTATGCAAATTTCTTTGATAATTCGGCAATTTCATTGATAAATGTAGATGTAGTATTTTTCTCTAACTTTTCTTAACCCCGCCCACCAAAGCAGAGGGTGGTACTGAAAGGATATACCACATCCCGCAATACCACCCTCCGAAGGGCATTCAGCATAATATAAAACATACTGCCTTTGGTTGAGGGTGTTACTTTTTCTTCTTGTGGTAATCTAATGTAACACCCTCAACTAAAGGCAGTATGTTTATAATATCTACTGTAAAAATGTTGTCTCGGTATGTCATAGGTCAATCCAATCAAAAAGGGGAATTATTGTTAATATCTTTAGAAAAATTAATATGAAATCTTGTTTGATATCATAAAATAACAATTCATCTGAACACCGTCCCCCCTCACAAATCCTTATACCTGTGGAGTAAAGGGAGTAAACTAAATGTACAATTTACCTAAAGTTACCAACATGACTGTAATATTAACTAAATGTAAAATTTACCTAAAGTTACCAACATGACTGTAATATTAAGTTTCTGTCTGGTTTTAGGAGATAATCGTAGAAATCCATATTCTAGAGCATATTCCACAATGTACTTCTCTTCAGGCCATACTAGAAACAATATATAAAACAAAATAATAATGTAAATGTAGGCCAAGATCTAAATACTATTACATTATTATATAATACAAAATAATAATGTACTGTAAGCCAAGATTTAAATACTATTACATATAAAACATCAGAAAATAAATTATGGTCATTAATTATCATCGCATTTCCTTAAAATATGTCAACACCTAAAGTTGGTCACCATTTTGGAATATCCTGTCATGTGAGACTAATTGTGAGTTAACAGGTTGATGACATCATCTAATTTGATTACTGTGTATGTAAATAAACTTCTACTTTGATAAAAAAAAATAAGATTTAAACTTGTCATAAGAGAAATCTCTAAGAGTTTTGTGGAAGATTGGCTTCACTTTACTAATACCTTTATAACTAAGTAATTAAAGCAAAATATTTCCAGGAAATGGATAATTTACACATGGTGTGTGTTTGTTTACATCTCACTATGATTTATAACCTATATTATGCCCCCACAATTATGTTATCTTCATTTTTAAATTGAGGCATTATTACACTATTTAACCTTTTATGTGAAAAATTATGTAAAACATGTAAATATCAATGAAATAGTACAACAGATGTTAAAATATTGAACGAAAATAGTGTTCTGAAAAAAAAGTGACTGATAAATTGTGGAGCTTCATATAAAATTTTTATGTGATAAAGTTTGTCACTGATTTGCGACAGGTCTGTGGTTTTCTTTGGGTATTTTGGTTTCGTCCAACAATAAAACTGAATGCCACGATACAACTGAATTATTTTTGAAAGTTGCGTTAAAATAAACTTGTATACAGATTAAAAGTTTCACTGATTACTTCAGTATATCTTACACTTACCGACTTTAGCCAACATTACTTTAGTATATCTTACACTTACCGACTTTAGCCAACATTTCTATCTCTGAAGGAGTAAAACCATATATAGAGGTTGCTTGAGATTTCTTTCCTTTAATAGAGTCTTCAGTAGTTTGTTGTGTGAATGTCAAGTTATCTCCCATGTCATTCAGGTTTTCTGAATCTTCAGCCATGTTTTCTCTAGCTTTATCATATTTCTCTGTAACATCAATGGGGCTCTTTACAACCTCACTAATATTTTCTGATTTTGCAGAGATATTCTCAGAGATGCCAGCACGGTTCTCAGTTCCATCATTGTCAAATTTTTTACCATCAACTGTCTCTATAGTTTTGACTTTTCCCTCCATTTTTTTAGATTCTCTATCATGCTGTACACCAGTTGATGATTTCTGTGTCCCTTCTGTGAGGTCCTCCTTACCAGCTGACATTTCATCATTATGACCTTTAACCTCTTCCTCATTTTCATAACCAACTACTCCATGATTATTAAAGAAATGTAATGTAAAATCTGTATATTCTTTCTCGTAGGAATTTATTAATGTGTAATTTTCTGTGGCATTATGTACAATCTCCACTCGAAGAATTCCATCCCTCGGCCACGAATCTTTCACATGAGACAAACAATTGATTGGTGTACGAGCAAATACAACATGAATGTAAGCTAATATACTCAAGACTACCAATGCCTGAAAATAAAAGAAATTTGATAATAATTTGAATATAGGTAAAAAAAAGAACACACTGTGGTTGGGTATGGTTATTGGTAGTTATTATTACCTTCAGGATTTTGTCAGCTTATCTCGACTACCAGATTTAATATATGAGGAAAGCCTGGAAAACTATAGAAAACTGACGGGTGAAATCACTGACCATAGGTCTGGAAACCTTAACACTAGAAGAAGGTATCTGTGAGTGAAGTGAGTGACGATAAGCTTGTGATCAGTAGTCATGAAACATATCCACTTAGCCACCCATAACACCTTAAATATTGGTATATATGTACATATTAAACTATAATTAGTTGCATAAAAATTGATTAAATTTGGACTGGGCCACTAAACTGTATTGTAAACCAAAATTAATGTTCTACATTGCATTGGTGTAATTCATACAACATTATGTGATCAAGCTTGTCAGTTGTTTGGGCAGGTCAGTGGTTTTCTGCATATTTTGGCTTCATCCACCAATAACCACTATAAAACTAACCACCACGACATTGGTCTATAGATTTACCCAAAGACACCACAAAACACCCAAAAACACATCATAAATAAAACGACAATATGAAATCAGCAGACAGATGAAAAAAATATGCATTTGTGGACATTTGTTTTAGTTCTAGAAACGAGAAAAGTAAATTGAAGAGTTATTTCAAGGATGATAACTCCTTTCTTCAGCCATATATATATATATATCTTATAGGCCTAAAATATCTTTGAAAAAAAATTAATAAAAATTTATTTAATAAACAATCAATAAAAATGATTAAAAAAAAAATTAAAATCCTTTATCATACTAATTGGTTACGTTGTTGTTAGCAACAAAGGAAAATATTGCAAAAACAACAATATTAGTCCAGACCACTATAGTTAAATTACAGTATAATTGACAAAATTCAAGATAAAAGAGTCTAATCAATTCAGCAATCAGCGACATCAAATGACTTCTCTTTCATTATTTAACAAACTGTTTGTGCACAGTGGCTCCTAAGATTTCCTACTTCAAACGTTACAGTGCAACACGATATGTGATCTTAAAGGGGCATTATCTGCCAAATCGTATATTTTTGTTACCCATAAAAACTATCAGATATGATTGATGCCTTAATAAAACGTGTTTCTGTAACTTATAAATGTTATGAAATGTATGCGCATCGGGGAAAAAGCATGCAACTGCTTGTGTTTTGAGATCGATCAAGAAATGGACGCCATCTGATTAATTATCGACATTGTTTACGGAGTTTGTCGAATTGTCATTAAATTAGTACAACAATGCACTTATTTCTTATTTTTTGTGAATCTGCTTTTAGTCGGTGTTAATTATGGACAAAGAACCATGCAAAAAGCAGCAAGTTGGCAGTTAATAAGCGACAAAATACAAATTATTCGTTTTTACGTGTCACTAGTAAGGTCAATTGCATACGGAACAAGAAATGTGTGCATTACAAAATACGCCCGTCTATATAAATTATCAAATGGTATAATGGTAATGACCCTAAAATAAATAGGGTTCTTCCCCTTCCACAGGGGAATCATGTGGCCAAGTTTGGTAAAGATCCAATATACAGAACTAAAGTTATCATGCGGAAACGATCCTGTTGTCAACAATTTTATTTATAGTAGCAGTGACCTTGACCTTTGACCTAATGACCCCAAAATAAATAGGGTTCTTCCCCTTCCACAGGGGAATCATGTGGCCAAGTTTGGTAAAGATCCAATATACAGAACTAAAGTTATCGTGCGGAAACAACCTTGTTTTAAAAAATTCTATTTATAGTAATGGTGACCTTGACCTTTGAGCTAATGATCCCAAAATAAATAGGGTTCTTCCCCTTCCACAGTGGAATCATGTGGCCAAGTTTGGTAAAGATCCAATATACAGAACTAAAGTTATCGTGTGCAAACGATCCTGTTGTCAAAAATTCTATTTATAGTAGCGGTGACCTTGACCTTTGACCTAATAACCCCAAAATAGATAGGGTTCTTCCCCTTCCACAGGGGAATCATGTGGCCAAGTTTGGTAAAGATCCGATATACAGAACTATAGTTATTGTGTGGAAACCTGTGTGGACGCCCGCCCGCCATACCCAATCACATAATACGGCCCGTCTCGAGACGGGCGTATAAAAAGGGAGGTCAAATTATTTGCTTGCAAGCAAATAAGTAATCGATGGTATTTTCGTTCTCAAAAGGCGGAAAGTGGTTCGATAAGCTGTTTAATGTGAAATATTTACCTTTATTTCATCATTTTACAGCTATTTTATACCAACTTCCAAAGCATATAATTTTTTTGGTCAAAATCGTAGCTAATGCCCCTTTAAGCTTCAATATATTAACTCACTTTTTGGAAACAACAATGAACTTTAGAAACCATACTTTGCTGTTTTCTTTGCAATTCGATCAATTTTTTTTTCATATATTATTGGATGGTTTTATTTCCCCCACTTATACTATTGGCTAAAGATCAGCATCAAAACTAAAGACCAAATCCACTTGATTGACATGATATTTGGGGAACAAGGTATTCTCAACTCCGCTGATACTTCCAGTTTGAAGAAAGGTGCTCACAACTTCTGACCAATGCCAACACACCCGACTTCAACAATCACTTCGAAAGGACACTGAAACCAAAATTAGAACTCAACTACAAAAACTTAGGAAGGGAAGGCCTCAACACAGCAAATAGGTGGACAAACAATTCCATCAACAACATCATGAAACTGGACGCCAACTGGAAGCCACACAGTACACCAGCACTGATAAATCTTTTGGCAGACATGATCAAACACCAGCAACTGGACCTCCAGAGTGTGCTGTACAACAGTGGAAATTATAGACTGTTTGGTTTTAACAAAATATTTTGTTTCCCGGAAGACATCTTTCGTGCCAAGACACCAGAGGACCAAAATAAATATTTTGCTAAGTTCCTGAACTCAAATGTTTCATCACCCACTCCAAGCAGCTTTTATGTAACATCAACTGATGGAACCTATTCAGTCATCAACAAAGCCGCTGGGGTTGCGAAGAAACCAGGGCAAAGGAAGCGACCAGTCAAAGACATCCAAAAGACACTAAATGAAAAAAAATATATTATAATTTTGTTATTTTGTTTCAAACGAACAATAATATATTAATTAATGTATACATTTTTCTGTTTTTAATTAATTTATGAAGAAATAAATATATTTAAAACATATAAAGTAAACTATTCCGGATATATATACATGTATATATGCTTGATCCTACAGGAAGAAATAACAAGCTGAGTTATCACCCTTTGATTAACTCTTCAGTATTTTTGATTAATAATGAATAAATACTGATGTCAAAATTTCTGGAATTCAATACTCGAGTACTCAGAACAGATACTCATGAGTACTTGAGTACTCGGAAGACACCTCAACATTCTGAAGAAATCTATGACCCGAGACTATGACTATCATTATTCCGTTGATTATCTTAAAAGATAAAATTAATACCAAATTACGTATGATCCGACTATACAGATTTGATGACCAAATAGATAAAATATTTTTCTCTGAAATCCTTTGACGATTTGAAGAAAGACCAATACCAAATTGTGCTTTTCAACCAAACATTTGACAAATATACAACTACAGTGCAATATTTAATTGAGAATGGAAATTTAATCTTTTTAAATAAACATTTATTACACAATTAATCATCAAACATACCTACAAAGAAGTGACAGTTACAATTACATGCATGATTAACAATCAAAGGCAAATACGGCTTAATTGTAAGTTATTGATCCGTAAACAACACAATCACTGTACAAACACCACTATAAATACACCTAATCAGTTGTATGGGGTTCATTGCGAGGCACTTTAATTTTGTTCTTGTTCAGAAAAATGATCTGATCTACAACTTTGGATGATAGTCTATTTCGAAGTTTTGTTACAATTAGTCCTACAGATGAAAAAATCCTCTCTAAAGGAACGGATGTTGCCGGTACTGCTAACACGTTTTGCAATAACTGATAATCGTGGATATTTGGTTTCTCTATCAGTCCACCACTCGAGTGGGGATTTTTCTAAGTCAGACTTGTTGAGCAGATAACTTTGTAACTCTAGCTGTGTTAATTGTGCATCACAAAGAGTGCATTTGACAGTATTTCCATTTAACGATCGTTTAAAATAATTCCATACCACTGATTTTTGTGGAGGCATTTTAACGTACCGATTTTATTTCTAACAACTTAACAAAAGTTAGGCAAGTATTTGAGTACGAAAATTGTACTCGATACTCGGACCTTCCGAGTGATACTCGAATACTAGAGTACTCGTTGACATCCCTAATAAATACACATAAAAACATAAATTTCGCATTTGTTCATTATTTCTGTGTTTATTTAAATGTTTGTGTAAGATTCAATTCGTTTTTTGTGGTGTTTTTGGTAAATCTAAGGACCCCCACAACATGACTAAAATATTGTTGAAAGTGGTGTTAAACACACATAATCCTAATCTTTCTACTTTTCATATCAAGATTTAATTGTTTCCAATGTCAGTGGCAATATTCAATATTCAATGTTTAAAGGTTTTTAATGATCAGGAAACTGCATAATATATATATATATATACATAAAACCAATCTGGTACATTCATATGTATTGGATACTTACTTACCTTTAATAAAATGGCAAATTCTAAAATTCTTCTGATAGGCTTTGGAAATGCTCTGGCATAAGCAAGTGCTGTTCTATAGAACATTGCATGCAAATAACTGTCATGAATGTTCAATAGAGGATTTAGTCCTGTACGACCTCTAGGTCGTGGTTCATTATTATTGTTCTCTTGGTCTGTATTGTTCATGTCTTTTAAATTTGAGTAAAGATGCGAAGAAATTCTGTTGAAAAGAAAAAAGAATTTGTAATGTCTCATTAACTTGCTATTGTTTACTCTTTTAATTGTGAATCTGACAACTAACTTCACTTATAACCAATGCACTTTTAATTGTGTATACTATATGACAGCTGATGCCTTTTTCTGAAACAATAATTCTGAATTTTTATGCTATAAATTACGTTTTAACTACATGGAAATATATATATTTACCAGGCAACTGCAACTACCTACAAAAAGTGAATGATGTCAATACCTCACATGACCCTTTGGGTCAGGTGAGCTAATATGCGAGCATCAACAAGCTCTTTATGGTATAAAATGTGTACCTAGGATTTTTTGACAAACATGGCTGCACATACTGAAGGATAAAAAAAAAATTCTGCACATTGTAAACACGTTCTGTGTAACACACCAACACACTCAACTAATGAAGATCTTCTTAACATAAAGCGCAAAGGTGATCTTAAGTCTCGTACTCTCTCTTGTACGTCCGATACCACTGAAACTGGAACCAGTGTGTAATAAAAGTCATTTTGTTAGCTTGTTTTACTTATTATATTTTTTATTATTAAATCTCTTCTGACATACTGACAAGAATTTTTGTTTCTATGTGGAAGTTAACTTTTGAGATTTCGTAAGGAACAACAGTTCGATTGAATGAGAATAGATTCGGCCCTAAAAAAAATTTGTCCCCGATATATCTCGGCCCAAAAAATCTCGACACTTTTTGATGCACTAGATGTCATCATGAGCGTGAAATAATTGCCAGCTAATTTTCAGATTCGCGAGCATTCATAGCCGTGCCTGTTTCATATTAAGAATATCCATCTCAAGAATTTTTTTTTAGCAATAATAAAATGGTCTTTTTTATGTTCAACGACTTGAAAGTCATTATTTGGTGTTGGGGAGACATAGGGTGGTTTCAAATAATGTTATTTAAATAAAATATCAATAACTTTATGTTAGATTTTATTTGTTAGACGTGGCCAGCAGTGTTTCATAGTATATCATGCTAAATTTCATAGCCATACATGCAGTCGTTTTTTAATGGTGGGATTTTAAGCTTGGATGTCCAGGTGAAAATGATGGCTAAAAACGGACATTGTGTACCTACTGCCTGCATATATTGAGTAAAAAGTTCTATTTCATTCAGACAAATATATTTTTGGTTTTAAGTCTAAAAGAAACAGTATTAGATCAATCAATCACATTTTTCAAAGTTAGTTTGTTTATTTTCTTGCCTGAATACCGATCTGAATATGGATGATACGTTCACACTGTTTGTGTCTCTCATAAAAACGAACGTTAAATTGACTGGTTTTAAAATTCCTTTTAAGAGAAATGTCAGCTTCTAGCAATTTTGATGAAATCTTTTAGTGTGCGTTAGATTTTTCCATTTAAAAAAAATACACCTTACAACTGAAATCTGTCGTGAAGGAATGTTTTAGGCTGAAAAAATGGTGTCAAATGTGTGACGCACGTTATTTACACAATACTTTGCATATGAAAACGAAAGTAGGTATATGTTATGAATATGCATTGCACACAACAATTGCGATCGAAAACACAACATATGATGACGTTTTCCACCTGATACTTGTTTTGATCAATGAATTTACCCAAATGAAACATGTGACACGAACACGTGTAGTGAACGTGACCAAACAATACGATCTCTGTAAACTACATAAATGGATTGCACATAGGATGGAGGTCCGATTTATTCTACCAGAAAGTAAAACATTAGATATTTTTAGATATTTTTTCAGGTAGACAGGTTAATTTAAACCATTTTCTTATCAATATTCATAGATTTTCACACACTTGTTCGAAAAACAACCCTGTCTTCATAACGAACATGCGCAAGATTGGCCCAGAAGTAAATTTTCGTGTTATAAAAAGAAAATAAGTTGATCTAAAGAAATAATATATAAGAATTGATCTATTAAACTTGACTTTTCGTCATTTGCATAGGAGGTTGCTTGATATTTGAGCCAGGTACAAAACGTTCGTGATGTTGACACAAAAAATTTCAGTGTCCACGTGTTGAACGCAAATTTTTTTCTACAAGAATTCCAAATTATTCTGTGACCTTTTGAAACTATTTCAATACTGAATATTGCCTGGCGTGTTTCTTTCCCCTTTAACAGGCATATCAATACTATATGGATAAGAAACTCCACCAAAAATTTAGTTTCATGGATGATTTCAGGACATATTGGACAACATAGAGTGAACGTTCATCCTTTTGNGGGTGCAGAAGGTAGAAAGATATAAAAATCGGATTTTCCTTGAAGAAAAATCATTTCACTACGCAAATCAGTAGGCGATTTGTGTTCTATCGACATTTTGACAGGGGAAATAGCGGTTGAAGTGACAGGGGTAGTGGGAGTGAGTCCGGCCTTGTAGTATTTTAGGTACATAGCGAACATATTTTTGACTCTACACAAGCGCCTGTGATTGAATTATGACTTTTGAGCCAGTAGAGGCGATTGTTCGCTTTGTTGATATTGGTGGAATTGTTTTTTATCATCACTTTTTGAAACGGTAAACTGGTATAACCTTATCATACGAATGTTCGGTCATTTGAGGAAGAGAGATTGAAATGGTCGCCAGAATGGTTTTGTGGGGTCATGTCGGATTGGAAAATAAAATTCTTCCTTCTGTCTCGTATTATAAAGATTAATATAACGAGTTCTTATCGAACATTTCAGTTGATTTCATGTAAACTGCCACATACCAATCGTGATAATGGGTTTTCGCTTCTGTTTAAAGATAAACATTCATGTTTCTTGTTTCTTTAACTAAATTTACTGTTCGACATGTCAATAATTTAGTCGTGGTTATGAATAAAAGAAAGAGTAAACCATCTGATATTTTCGACATTCTCATATAAATTAAGAAAAATCGAAATTGAAATTCAATGTTATATATTAGCATACTATTTTCAACCTGATATGGAAATCTGAGATCTTGTTATTATATATCTTTTAAAAATAAAAACTTTAACCCAATTATTCATATACTAGAATCTCATTTTTATTCTTTAAGATCCATAAGATCTATCCAATAACCAGCTCAAAATGGCTAATGCATTCTCAAAAATTTAGCCAAAATGAGTGACACTTGGCTTTCAAGCAAGACAAGTGATTCTAGATCTGTTGAAAAAGACAATGATAAATTATCAAGGATAGTTTCTGCTGTGATTGACGAATATGATGTCATAGATGATTCAACTGTTAGCAGCATTAACAACAGAGGGAATGGAGCAATAGGAGGGTCCGAAAGGAAATGTTTAAATAATCCGTCTGTGTCTGCAGAGTTGACCAATGAACAAACTATTATATCATATCCTAGAATTAATTGTAAAGAGAAAATAGTATGTGAGAGTTTCATTATACATAGTCTATATACGTAGCAAATTAGAATTTTGGTGTTGACCAATCAAGGCCAAGGCCCAAAGGGCCACAACTGTTACAAGGGGCATGATGCATGTATTTATGACTTTTATGTAGATGCATACATCATATAGTAGAATACAATTATGATTTGATGCATGAGAACAAACAGGAGGTGGGATACACGACTAACTATGTTGTACAAAATATCCAATGACCTAGTTACTATTAATATCAATAAGACTAGTGACTGGCACCTTTCTTTATGAAAACAACTTGAACTTGAAGTGGAAATTTAATTTTAAAAATATGATTTAGGTCGTATGTGCTAAATCAATGTTTATTTTGAACAAATTCCACATAATTTTAACATGAATTAAAAGATCTTTCTATAATTTACCCCCATTGACATAATTTATTTCACAAAAATAAAGGGAGGTAATTTTGTGGGGAAAAAAATTATGGTTTAGATATACAGGTATAACATAACAAAAAGACAAATATTTAATGGCTGACACAAAATTACGAATTCAAAGAAAACTGAAGATTGAGCAACACAAACACCACTAAAAATCCAGACCAACATTAACTCAGATTGAGTCTGCAGTTCAAACTTCACTAATACTACTTCAGGGCGAAGGAGCATTTGCCCTCCCCACTTTGAAAAGGTGAGGGTTACAAAAATAATAAATATACAAATGTAAGGGAATATCTTGAAACAATAGATTTTTTTTTTATTGCTGCACAGTTTTGAGAATTTACCCAACAAATAAGGAATATCTTATAAATTTTAATAATTTCAATATTAATGTAATAAAATTTCATAAGAAACTTGTGAAGATTTTGTATACTTGTACAGCATTAATTACTGCTCTAGTTCCCTCCCAGAGCACTTAAGTTCATACCTGTTTTTTTATGAGGTCCTCATTACTCATCTTTAGTCCCCTGTTTTTGTTGATGATGTCTATTGTTTGTCTTTGTCTCTTTTTATTGTTTTTTTTTTGGACCATATGTCTGTCTATCTATATTGATATATTCATTTTTAATGTCTTCTGATTTAAAAAGATAAAAAAACCAGAATTTTATATCAGAAAGATTGATATTGAAAGGAAATTTTCTTATTAAATTGTATCTTATGGTTATTTTTCAGGTTCTCTGTGTTGACTTAAGTTCTGAAATGGACAAAGTTACATTTAGATCCAGAGCAGGGTAAGCTTAATAATGTAAATATTTTGTTTTATAATTGTTAATAGTTATACAGAAAACCAAATCTAGCATATGATGTAATTACATTTCATGTTTTTACTTGGATAAGAGTTAAAGCTGAAAACATTCTAAACAGGGACTTGAATACTATCACATCTTAGTCTAACAAATGGTTGGTTAGTTTTAATCCTCAGAAAACCGAAACGATGGTTATCTCACAGAAAGTCAACAAACCACATCATCCATCTCTAGTTATGAATAACCAGCAACTCGAAGATGTGAAATATCATAAACATCTAGGTGTAACAATCTCCTATGGCTCATGGAACAAACATATTGAACTTGTTATTGACATGTTAAAATTTAGACTAGATAGATTATCACTTGAAAAGTTGTATTTATCTTTTATCAGATCACTATTAGAATATGGGGTGTAGTGTGGGACCCTCATAATATGTACTTAATTAATATTTTGGAAAAGGTTCAAATTGAAGCGATGAGGATTATATCGGGTGGAACAAAATTAACTCCTTTAAGGGAATTATACAAAGAAACCGGATTAACAAAACTAAAAGACAGAAGGGAAAACCATAAGCTCGTTCAACTATTTAAAATGCAAAATGACTTAACTCCGACATCTTTATCAACTTTGATTCCTAACCACTTTCAGGATGTGCACACATACAACACCAGACATAACAATGCATTTCCGTTGCCAAGAACCCGAACATCACTCTATGCTAGTTATTTTCTACCATCAACTTTAAAATTATGGAATTCTCTACTGCCAGAAATAAAAGACTGTCCATCCCTTAGCATTCTCAAATCTAGACTTACTTCTAGAGTTGATCATGATAATGTACCTACATATTATTATTACGGTCCAAGACTGGCACAAATATTACATGCTCATCTTCATATGAGAAGTAGTTCTCTAAACGAACATTTGTATATAAAAAATATTATTGATAGTCCTAATTGTGTCTGTGGAGAGATTGAATCTACACATCATTATTTATTTAAATGTCCGAAATATACTCTTCAACGAAATAGTCTTTTTCGAAAGCTATTGCAGCTACTGAACATTCGAACTTCGGAAAATTTACTATTATTTGGCAGTCCAGATCTTGATATCAATTCAAATACTATTGTTTTTATGACAGTGCATAAATATATTTTACAAAGTAAACGATTTTTATAAATTCATAAAACTCAGATACATCATGTGATTTTCTATCTAGAGTGCAGCTTACAATTTCCTTTTTTTTTTCTTCCTTAAACTTTCAATTATTTAAACAATGTTAAATGAATTGAGTATGTTTTAATGACTATTTGCAATTTGTCATGTGTTATTTTAGGAAACGGATTAATATAAGCGTTACGCTTGTTTCTGAATCCTATGTTATATTGTATTGTGAAAAAAAAATGTAATATGTAATTCATCAATAAAATATGTTTAAATCAAAGCTGAAAACCAAAGTAGGTCACCATGACCTACATGTATATTTTATGTTTAATTGATTTTTGAAATATTGAAGGGGCTATCATGGCCATGATTTTATGGTAGTTTAATGAACAGCTACCTATGGATTTAATGTATATCTTCACTAAAGCTGTGAGTTCAATTCCAGCTGGTGGTAAGATGTACTCAATACAATGTTATGTGATCAAGTTTGTCAGTTACTTAGTACAGGTCAGTGGTTTTCTCTGGGGGTTTTTTCTGCCAATAAAACTGATCACCAAAATGTTACTGAAGTATTGTTGAAAATCACATAACCAATATAAGCACCCATAATACAAATATGCCTTCAATTCATTTAGAATGATGCCACAATATACATGTAGCTGAAATATTGCTAAAGTTGGCATTAAACACCAATCAATCAATCAAATCATCAGTTAGAATGCTCGATTTGTTTGGTGAAAAGGATGACACTTGACACAGGTATTTTAACTTCATCAGTCGATAAAGTATACATACAACAATGCAACTCACACTCATGGAACTATTTTCGTATGTTGCAAAACAACAGTTGAAAATGAAAAAAAACATAATTTTTATTGTACAATTTATTTTTGTGTATATCAATGGGGTTGTAAAGGTATTGACAGAAGTAAATCAGTTATACTATGGAAAAAACTGATATATTTTGGCCCCGACATTTGAAATGTTGGTTTTATATCAACAAACCAATCATTTTTTACTGTTGTAAATATTATTCATTGAAATATTATAAAGAAAATATCTCTCCATTTAAATAACTGAAATGATGTTAAAAGTGGTGTTAAACACCATAACCCTCACCCT
The DNA here is from genome assembly GCA_002080005.1 of Gigantidas platifrons. Classification (NCBI taxonomy): domain Eukaryota; kingdom Metazoa; phylum Mollusca; class Bivalvia; order Mytilida; family Modiolidae; genus Gigantidas; species Gigantidas platifrons. The sequence goes on from MJUT01061338.1 coordinate 601,118, forward strand.
ATAAATATTGATATAGTTTTAATAGAAAATGTAACAACTAATTGATTTTTATATACATTTACACATTAAATGGTGATCTGTTTCTGTTTTTCAGTGATAAATGGACTCCACTAAGACTGGTAAAAAGGGCTCTAGGATTTTTTCTACACAGTAAATCAAGAATTAATAAATCACATGAATATGCTTTAGTCATCCTACACAATTCTGCAAAATGGGTACGTTTAGAATTATGAAAAGAACGTTTAAACATTGACTGTCAACAACTTCACCAATATCAACCAAACAAGCATTTAGCCTTCCATATCAAATGATTGAATGCAAAAAAGACTGACATATGCTGATGGAAATCCAGATCCTGGCTTGGGAAAGCACAAAAACTGTGACAGGGTTAAATATGATATAAAAAAGCAGCATGTGTAAAAGGGACTACACAAATGTATTTAAAAAAAAAAATTGGACATTCTCTAAGGAAGATTTATCAACATTTGTTCTATCCTCTGAAATATTTCATGTACATTAAACAATACAATCAGATAGTTGGTCAATTGGCCACAGGATATGTCTGAGACATTTTGGTTTCCAGTCCTCGAAATGAAAATTTGAATTTACTAGTCCAATTCAAAATACTGAATTTATTTTGATATAGTTCTGAATAAAAACAAAAAAATTTACAGGTCTGAAGTTTTACTGGTCTTGGGCCGGAGGACCGGTGCTCATTGTTAGTATAGGGTTTCTGAATCACGACTGATCTAAACTCTGTTTGATACAGATACAAAATGTACATGTAGCATTGTGAAAATCCTAGAATGTATATGACCTCTTACTTTCTATACACTCTAAACTATATGCATGACAGGAACAAGAGAAGAAGATCCAGGGTTCCACTCTTTAAATATCTCAGCAGTTTCTGCTTGAATTCAAATGATTTAAAATTAATAAACTGTACTTGAAATTTTTCAACATAAAATGATTTTTTGTGAATTTGGTATATTTCATGTTTGTTTCAGGTGAGAGATTTTACTTCAAACCCAAAAGATATTTTGTCGTTTTTTGATGACCAAATTTTGTTAGAGACAATATCTTGTGAAACATTTGATGCCTCTTCATTATTTGACATTCTGTAAGTATCAACTTAGTTCAGAATGTGCCATTAAAAGAAAGTGCAGTCTGGAATTTCTGTACCTTAAAATAAACATCATTGACCTAAAAACTGAGCACTTTCCAAGGATGTAGCATAATTTCAGATTTGTTATATGGAATAGGACAATTACTTATACACAGCACGTTTTAAATTGGTAGGACAAGTTATTGATCATCCTAGAATAAATTGAATTTTGTTCCAATCTGACAACCATATGTGGTAAAATGCTTGATTGGCTGCAGGTTGATGACAAATCTCAAGACAAGGTCATTTTTAAAGTCAATTTTACAGGAACAATAAACTGGTGTTCCTCAAAACTGATGTATGATATTCTCATTATGGGCTATACTTAGTTTCTTATTGACTGAAGTATAGAAAATTCAGACATTTTCATATCATCTAAACTACAAATATACTGTGACATTTGAACTTAAACTTTATAGATATTATCTATGTATGATCTAAAGAACATCTACTGTAGACTCTTTTGACCAATTCAGGATGTATTGCATAAAGCATTTTTGCTATGACAAAACTTAATGAATATGCTTTGGGAAAGTCACACAAATGCAATAATAATAAATCAATTGTTTTAAAATTTCAATTAATCTTACATCCAGGAGAACTTCATTATCTTAAATCAGATGAGTATGGATAACTTGAAATATGAACATAGTCAGTACATAGTTCAATATAAGCTAAATATGCACTGATACCTAAATAATTTGTCTAATTCTAACTCAATAATTTTCCCGTAGTAAATAATCTTTCTCATACCAATACATCTGTGATAGTAGAATGAGATATGTCATAAATAAAAAAAATATTAGGACCAACTGAGGTTTCCTAATTGAGTTTGTAATGTGAAGAAATCGATTTAGGTTTATGATGTTTAATGCCACTTTCAACAATATTTCCGTTATATCGTGTTTTATTGGTGGAGGAAACCAAAGAAAACCACTGACAAACTTTATCACATAATTGTGAAGAAATATATTGACATTGGAATTACAAATGTAATTAAATAACTTTATTTCAGATTGACGAGACTAGATTTACCAGTTGTAGAAGATGTATCAGTGCTGCCTCCGCCATATATTGTTCGTGTTTTAATGATATATGGAAGATCACATTGTCCTATAGAATTTACCAAGAAAGAGGTATTTCAGCATCTTAGAACAAAATTCATCTTCTGTGTATAAATTTTACAATATATATATGTATTAGTTAGAAAGAAACTTTGGTGTAAGGTAATAAACACCTTAAAATGTGAACACAATTTCTGTACATATGTAGTATTACATGTAGTCTATTTATAGTCTTAATTTTATTTCATATTTCTAACCAAAACATTTCCTACAATCTGTAACAAATAGTACAAAAATACAGAATGATTTAGATTATTAAAATTTTATATATTGCATATCAAATACATGTATGGCATGGTGTAATGGGTAGTATTCTCACCTCAAGTGAGGTAGATTATTGGTTCTATCCACCGTCAGCTAAAAATATACTTTAATATCGACATTGGTGCTTCCCTGCTAAAGCACACAGCATTATAGAGTAAGAACAAGCACTGGTTGGATTGTAGTTAGGATAATATGGTCTACTCTAGAGGACATGTCTATATGTAGACTGTTGTTTCAGTAGGATAATATGGTCTACTCTAGAGGACATGTCTAT
>MJUT01061338.1:604695-614704 GCA_002080005.1 Gigantidas platifrons
TGTAGACTGTTGTTTCAGTAGGATAATATGGTCTACTCTAGAGGACATGTCTATATGTAGACTGTTGTTTCAGTAGGATAATATGGTCTACTCTAGAGGACATGTCTATATGTAGACTGTTGTTTCAGTAGGATAATATGGTCTACTCTAGAGGACATGTCTATATGTAGACTGTTGTTTCAGTAGGATAATATGGTCTACTCTAGAGGACATGTCTATATGTAGACTGTTGTTTCAGTAGGATAATATGGTCTACTCTAGAGGACATGTCTATATGTAGACTTGTTTCAGTTAACTAGTACATACTATTAAAATCCAAATCAGCCTGTTGGTCTGATAGAAAGCAGACATCATTATTGTCTCATCAAAAATTAAATTGTTATAGCTGAAAAATTGCTTTCAATCACTCACTCTTATCAATTATTAAACTTTCAGTAGTATTGAAACACATCTTAAATTTGTTACTTGAAGCAAGATCTAATATGTCAGCTCTGGACTTGAAAGCTCTTGAACTCTGCAGATATTGTACTGTTAATGTAAATATATAGATGTACAAGAAGATCAGATGAACATACATATATGTCTGTCCGTCTATACATATATGTCTGTCAGTCTATGCATATATGTCTGTCAGTCTATATATATATGTCTGTCAGTCTATATATATATGTCTGTCAGTCTATATATATATATATGTCTGTCAGTCTATACATATATGTCTGTCAGTCTGATTCTTGCATGTTTTCTTCTGGATATGCAATGTATAATGATACATATACAAATGTAGCATTATTTATACAGATTTGATTAAAAAAATATCTCATGAGTGGCAGAACTAAAATCTTCTTCTCTGTAACTATTAAACCATTTGAAAGGAAACTTGGCTGCTAGCACATCTATTGGTACCTGATATGTGAGATTCTGGGATATAACACAGTTAACTCATCATACATGTAGTTGAATGTACATTGACTTTATTTTCAGTCCTTCAAACAACTGGATTCTTCTCCATATTTCTTTGTTGATGTAATGTATGTACATGAAGCTCCATCTGAAGAAAATAAATGTGAGGTAAGATTCATCCCTATATTTCTTACATATAAAATAAATGTGAGGTAAGATTCCTCCCTATATTTCTTACATATAAAATAAATGTGAGGTAAGATTCCTCCCTATATTTCTTACATATAAAATAAATGTGAGGTAAGATTCATCCCTATATTTCTTACATATAAAATAAATGTGAGGTGAGATTCCTCCCTATATTTCTTACATATAAAATAAATGTGAGGTGAGATTCCTCCCTATATTTCTTACATATAAAATAAATGTGAGGTAAGATTCATCCCTATATTTCTTTGTTGATGTTACATATAAACATGAAGCTCCATTTGAGGAACACTGAATTTATATTTTTTCTATTTAAAAATCATATTTAATATATTATCTGGTAATTCATATGAAGACCATTGAATGTTTTAAGCTTGTTGGAAGAAATATTTGTGTATTTTTTTTGGGGGGGGGGGGAATATTTTGAACGTTGGTTTCTGTCAGAAAACATCTTGAGAACCAAGATATAAAGTCAATAGAGATAAACAAATGTATATTCTTATGTATTGTAGCCTCTAATGAAGTAACTATCTTTGATTTGAAATAAATTACTTTCTTAATTATAATTTATATCAGAAAGAAAATGGTTTTTTTTTCAGGTGATATTTGACAGTTTATGTGATTTTGATGAAAAAGGAATGTCATATGTTTTTGAAGCAGCAAGGAATCCTACAAGGTTGTATGATCAGATGTCTCAGCTAATGGCACATCCTTTACAAAGACCACTTCAGCGTGACATTGCTTGTAGACTTCATAATGTAGCAGAATTAGTAGAAAATGTCCAGTCGTCATAGTGTCATCAACACTCCATTGTTTCTTATTCATTGAATTTTCATAGTACAATTATCATTTTTAATTACATTTATCATTTTTAACATGTTTTTTTTTTTTTTTTTATGGTGTTTAACGCCACTTTCAACAATATTTCAGTTATGTCGTTGCGGTCAGTTTTATTGGTGGAGGAAGCCGAGGATCCGGAGAAAACCACCGACCTGTCGCAAGTCACTGACAAACTTTATCACATAACGTTGTACACCTCGCCCTGATCGAGATTCGAACTCACAATATCAGTGGTGATAGGCACTGATTGCATAGGTAGTTGTAAATCCAACTACCATACAATCACCGCCACGACAGCCCCTCATTTTTAATCAATTCTGTTGTCTTGCCAATATATTATTTTGAAGCAAGAGCCGTGTTATTGACAGCATATCAAAAAAATGTATACTGACTAGTTGAAAAGTATACTGAGAGACAAACAAAAAAAAAGAATACACACTTTTGTAAATCAATATACATTTGACATTATACTGAAAATAGAATTTAGACATTTGATTTCATTTACCTTAAGTACCACCATTTCGCTTACACAACTAAAATATAGAATTAAAGAATTAATTCAGTGTTGCTCCTCAAAGAAGAGTGCAGAACAAAAGGTATCTTGTTATTGGTAGAGATAAGTCTTACTTTTTCAAAAGCCATTAAAATTCTGATAATAAATATAAACAGGACGAGATCATTCAAATGTTAAATTTTTCGATTGATAACATATTTGTCCAGTTTGGTGGACTAGTGTTTCAACAGTTTATTGGTATTCCAATTGGTACAAACTGCGCTTCACTACTCGCTGATTTGTTTCTACACATTTATATACAGATTTCCTTTAAGGCTTCTCAAAAATAAAGAAAGAAACTTGGCACAAACCTTTAATTTCAGCTTCTGCTATATAGATGATGTTTTGGTCGCCATAACAAGCTGGTTGACTGTTACAAATTATCTATTTCCCATCTACATAGTTTTGTCTTCTTTCCTCCATCACCAACAAGACTTTTACTTAACGTGACTATTTGAATAATACAGCAGGTGTGATATAAGAAACAGGAAGAGCTTAACTTTCGTGAGCACCTGTGTTCATCCCTGTTTTTTTGGTGGGGTCTGTTTTACTTATCTTTTTAGTTTTCTGTGTTGTATTTTTGGGTTTGTTTCTTGTCATTCTTTGTTTTGTGCACAATGTTGCCTGTGTCTGTGGATTGTCCATTTGTAATTGCCTTTGGCCTTTGGTTTTCTCTTTAAGGCTTACTTTAAATACTGTAATATAATGATAATCTGTCCTTAATAAATTGCTAAGCTTTCACATTCTGATCAAACAGGTTTTGGCTACTTGAGAACAGTGGTGCAAAACCAAGAATAATAAAATTGTGTCCATCTATACTACTTTTTTGGTCGCCCAGAATTAGGTCAATCTCTTGTGCAACCTCTATGCTGACATCAACATTGTAGGCAGTACAATGTCACACATCTACAGCCAAAAGCCCTTGTGACATAGTTAAAGAAAATTTCTATTTTTAATAACAGTGACCTTCATTGATGGAAGGTAGACCTTTGACACAGTTTTGAAAACAGATATTTTCTATGCAAGTTTGGCCAAAATGGATCCTGTGGTTTCAAAGTAGATATTTCTATTTTTAGTAACTGAGGCCATATTTTAAGGTGGACCCTTCTAGTTAAGTTTTGTTATTAATGGGCCAGTGGTTTTAATGGAGATGTCAACAGTATACATGTATGTATATGAAAGTTGAAGGGCAGAAACCAATTGGTGGCAATAGCAGGAGACATTTCTTCCATGGAAGAGTCACATCCAAGTTTAACAATATAATAACTATGTTTAAGACCATTAGTGAAATTTTATCAACTTCTTGTTAGCTCTACTTGTAAATCTAATGTCCCATTCCAATTGCTAAAAAGAGGTTGGTGATATTTAAAAATTGCATATGAACAGTGCTTCATATAGCATATAAGCAATAATCCCAAAAATATTGGTCAGCATCATTAAATATGTACATCTTCTTACAATGAAAGAAGTCTGTATAAACTGAATGATCAATAAAATTCTCTAGCAAAATGACACACTAGTACTAGACATGAAAATACAAGTGGTTAGAATTAAGTAGTTCTATAAATTTGTGATGATGCTATGCAGGAAACAGAAGACGAAAATAGTCATGTGTGGTAATCATGTGAGCCAGCCAGATAGTGATTGTTGTTTAACACCAATTCAGCAATTGTTCAGCTAATTGTGACGAGAACAAGTTACATTTGATGAGATGATGATAATGATGATGTCTGCTTTGTACTAGACCAACATGCTTAGTGGAATTTTTTAGCGTTTTCCCAATAATACAGTCAGTCCACAGGTAGACGTGTCTCTTCACTTGGACACATTATCCAGATTCAAAGCCAACCTGCTTTTCCTCTTATTCCTCTATAATGCAGGGTGTTTAGTGGACAAGCAGCAAATACCAATTTATACAGTCTTTGGTTTGACCTTACAGACACGAATCCACCATCTATCGCACTCAAGCAGAGAAAAAAAAAAATTAAAAATTACTTTTTTGTATAAATTTTAATTTCTTCTATAAACATTAATGATTGACATGTTACAATAAATATAGGATGAAATAAATAACAATATAACAATATTACTTTAAACAACAACAATATACCTATATCGGTGGTAGAAATTAATATAGAGTTACGATACAGTTATACTTTCTTGACAATTTATAAAACACCTATATCTGGCCATGAAATACTAAAATGTACTTAAAAATTTGAAATGAGGGTTAAAAAACATCAAATATAGCCGTATTAATGTAGTATACCTTGTGCATATTTCTGTATTTAACATCTGCAGTGATGCTTCGACCCAAACATTTAATTTTTATTGAACCAGAAATGTAGATTTTCTAACTTTACAAAACTAAATCTATTTTTATTTCAAGAACCATTTTTGAAGCTTTTATCATACTATTTTAATATTATGTTGAACACCTGGTGACTATCAATAAATTAGTAGATATCTAGTTTAGTATGCATAACACGTTTCTGGAAATTTAAGAATAATCTAATTATGAAAAAAAAAATGGTTTCCAAAAATTTACTTTCTTTAATAGACTTTTACTCATTCCTAAAGTTTCTCAAGTCACAAGTGTGCACTATATTTTATGGATTACAAGGTTTTTTGATGGACTACACAAATAACTGGTATGTTCTTCATATACTTATAATGGTAGAACATTATTCTTCAAGTAAAAAACTTTATAGACTTGTTGTCTGATAAAAATGGTAAATCCTTAAATACACCACAAAACATGAAAGATAATGCATATATACACAATGTCCTATGATTGCAAAATGTCTATCCGGAAAACAAACAATTAATATGTACTTGTATACAATCAATCTAATTAAAATTATAACAATCTAATCAGATTTCACACTTTACTTTACTTTGATTTGCATTATGCTACAAGCAATCTGGTTGGTCGAAACACATACATTGTATTTATCATATCATTATATATTCATGACATAAGGTCATTCACAATGTGACCTGTAATAGCATTTCCTCGGATCTCCCACACCACAACATATCAGTAAAGGGAAGCATGTGAGAGCTCTGATTTTAATCAGATTGATATACAATAAATAAGAGACGGAATTTAAATGTTTACATCCTTGTCATTTAATGAAATCCCACCTTTACCAGTCGGCGTTGATCTGTCCACACATGTGGTGACTGAAAATCATGTCAAACTAAATTTATTTAATGTGTAATGACAAACAAACTAAATGCATTATATAAAGTCATAGATTTTAGGGTAAAAAAATATTCTCACTCATTTTAAACTGCACATAAGTATGCATCAATCCTTTACATCCACAAAAAGTTAAGACATTTGACATTTTGTTTATGATGACTGCTGTCTTAGCAAAAGTAACACTTTCATTTAGATCATTAGTTACCGAAGAAAACAATTGCCGGTAATGTGGATTTTTTTTGTCACAAGAAGTCTTATTTGAATGATTTGCATTTAAGGGCTTGAAAGAAAACTTTCAACAACAAAAAAAACCCCATGAAAGATATGTTGAACTACTAATTGTCATGCTGCTGTAGTTTATATTTCAGCTCATTTTGACTTGAAATAGACCAGTAATGGCCAATATGAATGCTTCAATCTTGAAGGGATGGTGAGACTGTCGGACACAACTTTGAAAGGGTACCACTTAAGGACCATCACAGCCAAATTTGGATTAATGTTATTCAGAAGTTTCGGAGGAGAAGGTTTAAATGTAAAAAGTTTACAATGGAAGAATGATGGGTGTCAAGAGTTGGAAAAAGTTCCCCACATGCTCTTTGGCCTACAGAGCTATAAATAAGTTAAACAATATTAAAAGTGTCTCTATTTTTCAGTAAGACATTTTTATTAAATATAAATTCATTGTTAATTTTGGAGGATATTAGCCTAGTATAGCAAGTGAAAACATGTTAAGAAACTCAGATTTGAAAATTGCAATAAAAATGTTTAATATCAGTCTCTTTTCTTATTATAAAAGAAAATATTCTAGCCAAAATAACAAAGCTTGAAATTTAATCTCATCACACATAGAAATATATAATAAACACATTTATACATAGTACACCTTACATACAGATATAAAGCAACATACATATGTAGTTTATACAGCACAATATCATTCTATGTACATATTTGTTGGACAATACTATCAGAACAATAGTTAAAAGAGGCCTTTCACCTTAGTTACTGTCCATTTGTATGCAGTGACAAATTTCTTCATAAAGTGGAGTTAAGGTTAATATTTGTTGATGGACAGAGGTACATAATTTATAAAGTTTTTAGTCAATTTTTAAGCTTTTTACCAAAGATAAATTGAAGTAATAAAACAATCCACATTATTAATTATAATTCCTTTGGGAAAATTTTATTTCATTTTTTGTACCATATTAAAAAAAAACCACTGTAAATTGCACATCTATGCTAGGAATAATGATAGATTTACACTGTTTTCTTCCTTGCACACCCAAGCTTTGAATACTGGTAAATTGTGACCGCAAAATTGTTTGTAAAGTTAACTTTGACACTGACACAAAAAAAAACAACAAGACATGATGATCTATGAGATAAAAGGTGCACTTGATCTGTCTAGATTTAACATAAATGAAATAAAATGTGAAAATACGTGTATACAAATATACAATTTCATTGTGATATTGTTTCACAAGTCATAAAAAATACTATGAGAACAAAAGATCATACAGATGTGGAACTGCCTTTTTGCAGCATTTGTACTTGCAAGTTCTTAGCTCTTGGTATTAGTATACATGTATGTACAGAAAAGAAGCTTGTAATGTACAATATCAGTCAGTTCTTTTTATCTTTTATTATTGAATCTATAAGATATTTTAATTCTATTACAAATTTGCATGACCACATACAAAAAGGAATAGTTCACTTTTGTAAACATTTTATTTCCATAATTGTTGTCACATAATCACTTTTAAGTTTTCTGCCAGCAAAAAAAAAACATCTGAATACAAGTAAAATTTGATATACCGGTAGTCCAAAACATATCTAATGACAAACCACATTTCTCAACATCTTAATTTTTATATTTATTACCACCTTCCCAAAGATTTTCACTAAAATAACATCAGTGTAAATAAATAATCAATTTCAATGTTTGTAATCTGAAGATATAATTTTCAATTTCAAATAAAACAGTCTGTTTTCAATCTGAGTACACTCCATCCCTCAAACATTGTTATTGCTAGAAAAGATATACATGAAACAGTAAAAAAATTAAATTTGTCTTTATTTGTGTAAAATAAAAGTTTGTCATTATCCTTGTCATTTTATCACCAAGATGAGTAATCCATATCTTCATTTCCAAACACAAAGAAGTATCCCAGTATAGTCAGGAATACTACTACATTGCCTGCTAAAACTAAAGCACAGGCTCCCCAATCAATCTGAAATATGTAAATCAATATTATATACATTAAAATATGGGCTTTGGATTTCATACAATTATAATTAAAAATAGGTTCAAAGTAAGTTGCTATAGCAACATAATAATACTCAAATTTTACAATTGGTTAGTAGGTAACAAAAATAATAACTTTTAAAATAAAACAAGGTTTTTTTTGTCAACTATAACATAATTTCTTGTCCAGCAGAATGTAATGTAAGTGCAAATTATTCCCATGATGAAAACATATCGGAGCCAATCAGTTTAGCGCTGAATTATTCATGAGTATGAACAAAATTCTTTCAAGTGTCCCACAAGTGATGAATAAAGAGTATCAGAGCTTGAGCAGCTGTGAGTTACTAATGACAGTTATAATGATATTCACAACCAAACGATTGAATGCAACTCCTTTTAAATAAATAAATTTATCACATATTTGTACGTTATCCGTACCGTTTTGCATGTGTGATAAACGAAGATGTTCCCAATCCATATCAGTGCCTGGGGCAAATAAGCGGTTATTGTGCCCTGCGTCGATGACGCCATTGTGACACGTAAGCAAACATCATACAAAAAAAACGATAAAATGGAGTTGAAAAATATCAATACAAAACGTAAAACTGAGAGTAACATAAGGATATTCAAGGATTGGTTATCAACAGTGGGAGAACACCATAATCCTGAATATATTGGAGTCGAGGAAATGTACATGCACCTGGCAAGATTTTTTTTTCAGTGTGCACGAAATTCAAACAGGATTACGAACCCGATTCATTGTAATGCATCCAAGCTTCCATCAGTAGATATCTTAGTGATGGCGAATGTAGATATTTACGCCATCGTATCGACTATTGAGAACTATGAAAATAAAACAGTTACTCTAATTTTCATCAGTAATAACTCTGTCCAGTCAACGGTTACTAATAATAACTCTAATAAGCAAACCGCTATCGTTTTGGCTCCCAATTTGCCCAACTCCAAAATAACACAATTCCCATACTCAAATATCCAGGGAAATGTGACAATAATTTTTTATGACACAAATGATATGAATTGGAAGTCTGATTTATAATTATTGAAAAGTTATGTTCAATACCTGTGATAAATACGGTGAATTATTTTGTTGATTTTTACAGGTTATTTATTTTGTTGTTATGTTGATGAATAAACATAAATTCATTTATTCATTTTCAATTTATTTATTTCAGTCATGGTTAAATATGTGATAAACAGATTATAACATAGCCTTTTCCATATAGATCCGGGTATCATCCCTCGACCCATATCAGCCTGCGGCTCTCGCCTTGGGCTGATATTAAAGTCTTGGGATGATACTGGGACCGATATGGAAATGGCCATGTTATAATATATATTTATTACTGGCTTTCAATTGCAATGAAGGGTCAAATGAGGAGAGTTGCGTGCAGAGCAGGATATTTTTTTTCTGATTATTTCACATAATTCTTGTGTTATTCACATTACAATTCTATTGGGTTTTTATACTTTCTGAGGTTGCTGCAGTAATCAATTCTCTATGATAGCCCACTTTACTGAAACTGTAAACGCTTTCATGAACACAATTTAAAACAAACTAGGAAGAACTGTTTTAGATACCTAAAACTTATGTCTCCCCTTAATGCGGCCATCTGTACAACAACCTATCTCGAAAGACAAAAATGTTATGGCCCGGACAAGAAAATACTATTTAAAAAACCATTATTTGACCTTGAGGTCAAAGGTCAAGGTCCAACGAAGGTCATTACGGTATGTGACACACCGCCTTATGGTCATGCACCCACATACCAAATATCATTGACCTATCTCGAAAGGAACAATAATTTGACCTTGAGGTCAAAGGTCAAGGTCCCACGAAGGTCATTGCGGGACGTGACACACCGCCTTATGATCATACACCCACATAACAAATATCATTGACCTATCTCGAAAGACAAAAATGTTATGGCCCGGACAAGAAAATACTATTAAACTAGAGGCTCCTAGGAGCCTGTAATCGCTCACCTGGCTCAAAGTTGGCCCAGCAGTTTCAGAGGAGATAATTTTTAAGTGA
>MJUT01061338.1:665136-681129 GCA_002080005.1 Gigantidas platifrons
CCCCCCTACTTGCCCTTGTGACAACCTCCCTTATTTCTTAGTTTCTAACACTGCATCACGTATGTCATTTTTAGCTCATCAGGACCAAAGGTCCATGTGAGGTATTGCCATCACTAGGCATCTGTCGTCTGTAAACTTTTCACATTTCAATCTTTTCTTTACTGCCCCCAAAAAGGACGAATAAATAAAATACTTTTTTGGTAGTCCTCACCACTTTAACATGGCTGAAATCTATTATCTCTTCTTCTCAGAACCGACATATGTGATTGAAATGTTACAAGTAAAGTGTTCCTTGCACGACCCTGTACAAAGTTTGTGTTTATTATTTTTGTAGACCATAAATCTACTAGTTTGACGGCCATAGCAGGATAATGATTTAACATAGTATCCTATAGGGAAAAATGAACAAATAATTGTTCTCAGAAACTACTAACTTCATTGAACCCAAACGGTTTTTATATAGTAATTGGATGGATTTACGAAATTTATGTTTTTTGTGTAGATCAGAGATTAAAGATGTCCACTGAGTACATATTTCACATAGGACTCTTATATTGGAACAATGTTTTAAAATAATTTTTCTCTGAAGCTATTACACAGTTTGAAAGCAAACTGGCTGTTCTTTAAATGGTCCTCTACCAATAAAATGTTTTTTGTGTATATCTAAATTTTTTTAGTGGGCCGGAAATCTAAGATGGCCATCACCACAGGACATTGTTTAGCGTAGAACCCTATGAAAACATGAATTGAGGGCTTTTTTCACAGAAACTACAAGATTAATTGAGCCCAAAGGGTACATCAGTAACTAAGTGTGTCTAGTATTTGTGGTTAATCAGAATATTTTTTAAACGGCATGTAACTCTTAAATGATACATTTTTTTGTTTTTCCTCAAATTTATTTGTTTTGTTTAGTTATCCTGTAACAACCGGTGAAATTGAAACCATCAATGAATTAAAGTAAAACACAATTTTATAGGAGATTAAGAAAGGCCAAGGAATGGTTTATGTTGTTGCAATTCTTTTTATTGTTACATCTTTATTTTAATATGTATTTTTTACAATGTATGATGTAAATATTTATCACTAACAGAATTATAATTATTTGATTTTAAATGTTCCTTAAACACACAACACAACATGCAACGAGATGTAGAAAACATTATTTTTAAAAACTGAGAACACACATGAGACTTACTATGTAAGTAGTGTGCACATATCCACATTAATTGTCACTGGGTTTTTTTCATTATATAAGAGGCATTTGACCCCTTTTTGCAAAATCCTGATAAACAAGTCAAGCTAATTATAGAACACACATACAAGGTAAAGATTTTCACAGACAAGTACCCAACTGGTCCACTTTCTAGTTCATGTGGGAGTAACAAAAATCATGAACAAGTTAAAATCTACAGACACCATACATTCAATAGTAATTCACAGTTCCATCAATTTAAGGTCTTGGTTGGTATGACACTGGAGCATGTGGGAATAGTTAGTTTGATGACATGAACTTGTTTGTTGGTACAAATATCTTAATCAATGATCTTGTTTTATATGATGATAGAGTTTTCATCCAATGAATATGAAATGTCATGCTTGTCATTAGCATTTGATTATTTATGCCCACTGTCTTTTCATGAACAGACAGAAACTAGGCATACATGTACATTGTAGACTGCAATATATTTTGTCATGGCAACAAAATTTTATGTGGGTTTGACTGTATGTTTGGTTTTGAAAGAAATAACATTTGTTTTTCTTTAATTTAAGTAAAGTCATAATTAAATGTTGACATTTTTTTCATTTTCAGTAATATCTTTGATGTATTCCTGAAGCCCTATTTTCTGGAAGCTTACAGACCAATTAAAAAGGGAGACATATTTATTGTCCGAGGTGGCATGCGCGCTGTAGAATTTAAAGTTATAGAAACAGATCCAAGTCCATATTGTATTGTAGCACCTGATACTGTTATACATTGTGAGGGAGAACCAGTCAAAAGAGAGGTATGTAGTTGTAGGTTAAACTTTTTGGTGGTGTCAAATTATTCATGTAAATTTAAAAGAAAAATTTTCTTGAAAAAAGACTGCAAATTTTAAATATTCTTCTTACCTAATATAAATTAGAAAGATGAACAGTAGTTGTCACAACAATAAACTTAATCAAATAAACAAAAACAAACAGAATTGTAGCCCTCGATATGGACAGCTGATCAAAGAGATTAATGACATTCAAATCCTGCCGTCTAACAATGAAAATGTAATAAAGTGCCAAAGTCCATATCAACTCAATAGACCAGACATTATCATCAACAGCTATATCATATACATGTAATACTGTATTCTTTAATATGACCCTAACATAAATTGGATCAAAATTGATATTTCTGTAGCTTTCGTAGCAGTTTGTCTGAAAACCTAGGGAAATTAATAGTCTTTGTATTTATACACAATTTTATTCTAAAGTTTGATATTTTAATTTGACAGGAAGAAGAAGAAGCTCTAAATGAGGTTGGGTATGATGATATTGGTGGTTGTAGGAAACAGCTGGCACAGATCAAAGAAATGGTAGAGTTACCTCTGAGACATCCTCAGCTGTTTAAAGCTATTGGTGTAAAGGTAAGCTTATCATTTCTAGAAAGTTTTGCTGTAAAATTATAAATATAGATCACACACTTAGAGATATCATTATGCATATGCTGTTATTGTGTTTCCTGCTATGACGAGTCACAACTTTCTTACAACATATTTGTTAACAGAGTTTTGTCATGTAAGATTTCGGAAAATTTGATGAGAGGGACATTTTTGTCCTCTAAAAATATCCATTTTTAAATTCTGAATGAAATTCTAACAAATAAGATTTATTGGCTTTAAAACTGGACTTAACATAAATGGATAAGATTTATTGTCTTTAAAACTTGATTTGACATAAATGGATTACTTTATTTTCAGCCTCCAAGAGGCATTTTGTTGTATGGTCCTCCTGGTACTGGTAAAACCTTAATTGCTAGAGCAGTTGCCAATGAAACAGGAGCTTTCTTTTTCCTCATAAATGGTATGTATATAGTAATGTTATGCATGCTTTGATTTTTAACAGATTTCCTTCCCCTTTCGTTATATCCACTTTAAGAGATCAACTAAAAAAAGATGCTAGAGGTTTTAAAAAATGAAATGTGTTCAAAACAAATCAGTAAAAATACCAACAATAATCAGATGATCAGTGGTATGACAACTAATGTCAGAAAATGGATGTCAAACAAGTTAACGTCAGTCTGCAATGCGAACGACCGGTCATCTAATTTATTGATTTTCACTGAAATAGTTTTACTAGTTACTTTCAGTCACCTTCCCACTCTTTGTCTTAAGTCTTAAAGGGGCATTATCTGCCAAATCGTAAATTTTTGTTACCCATAAAAACTATCAGATATGATTGATGCCTTAATAAAACATGTTTCTGTAACTTATAAATGTTATGAAATGTACGCGCATCGGGGGGGGGGGACGTGTAACTGCTCGTGTTTTGAGATCAGTCAAGAAATGGACGGCATCTTATTAATTATCGACATTGTTTATGGAGTTTGTCGAATCGTCATTAAATCAGTACAACAATGCACTTATTTCTTATTTTTTGTGAATCTGCTTTTAGTCAGTGTTAATTACCGACAAAGAACCATGCAAGTTGGCAGTTAATAAGCGACAAAATACAAATTATTTGTATTTACCTATCACTAGTAAGGTCAATTGCATACGGAAAAAGCGAGGTCAAATTATTTGCCTGCAAGCAAATAAGTAATCGATGGTAATTTTCGTTCTCAAAAGGCGGAAAGTGGTTCGATAAGCTGTTTAATGTGAAATAGTTACCTTTATTTCATCATTTTAATGCTATTTACCAATTTCCAAAGCATATTTTTTTTTTGTCAAAATCGTAGCTAATGCCCCTTTAAATGCTGTCTCCTCTATCAAATATTCATTTATGGAAGGTTAATAGTTTTAACCTTTTTCAATTTTCATGTGCAACTCTTCATTTGTTTTAGGTCCTGAAATTATGAGTAAACTAGCTGGTGAATCAGAAAGTAACTTGAGAAAAGCATTTGAGGAAGCAGAAAAGAACTCCCCAGCAATTATCTTTATTGATGAATTAGATGCTATTGCACCAAAGAGAGAAAAGGTAGTTAATTTGTTAACAAAAAGATTTAAAGAAGAAACACAATAATTATACCCCACTCGTAGAGAGGGGGCTATATTGCAATCACCTTGTCCGTTAGTCCGTCCGTCCGTTCACACTTTCGTAACAGATATCTCAGCTTCTACTGGAAGAAATGATTTTATATTTGATATATGGCTTTGGCATGGTGACTTGTACCGTATCTCCCCTTTCCAGGTTTACTGCACAACTACTTCCTGTTTACAGTGCGACTTAGAATTTTTCATGTTTGCCATAATGAAAACTTTCGTAACAGTTATCTCAGCTTCTACTGGAAGAAATGATTTTATATTTGATATATGGCTTTGGCATGGTGACTTGTACCGTGTCTCCCCTTTCCAGATTTACCGCACATCTACTTCCTGTTTACTGTGCGACTTACAAATGAACGAGTGGGGGTATTTTTAGCACGACGTAGCGTGCAACATCTTGTTAATGTCAAAAATACATTGACGATTGATATTCATTGTTTTGTTAACTTTTTTTAAATTATCTTTATCAGTTTTTGTTCCTGTGATTATTAAATGACTGTATTGTGAAATAAAATTAACTAATGGTAATATAAATGATGAAAGGATAAAAATAAAGTGCCTATCTATTTACTCACTTTAGAGTTCTCAAAAAATAATAGCCTGAGCAGAAAGTCTATTGTATTGTTGAATACTATAAAGATGGAATATTAATGCAACAGGGGTAAAAAGTTAACTAAATATCAATATATATCTTTTTAACAGCATCAGTGTTGTAATCGTTAATGTGCGGTCGAACCAAAGATTATAAAATTGGTATTTGTTGCTTCTCTGCTAAGATTTAAGGAGAGAGAGCTAAGAATAAGGATAATGTGTCCGAGTGGGGAGACATGTCTATCCGCAGACTGTTGTTTCAGTTAGCTTGCACTGTAAAAATCCAACTAATCGTGTTGATCTAGTACAAAGCAGACCCTATCATCATCTCATTGAAAATTAACTGTTCCTGCCATAACAAAACTGAAAAATTGCTGAATTGGCATTAAACAACAATTACTCACTAATATTTTCTTCTATAATTATTAGAAATGACAATGTTTAATAGTTGATTTAATTTTTAAATGTTTTTTTCAGACACATGGTGAAGTAGAAAGAAGAATTGTGTCACAGTTGTTAACCTTGATGGATGGTTTGAAACAACGATCACATGTTATTGTCATGGCTGCAACAAACAGACCAAATAGTATAGATGCTGCCCTTAGAAGATTTGGTAAGTTTAAAGTACCAGTCGTAAAGCTTTCTAGTTTTGTTTGAGCATTTTCCAGTATTATTCAGTGTACATATAAACATTCTTTACAGCTATGGTTGACTATTTAAAATTTTACATTCACTTATATTGGTTGGCATTAAACAACATGTATTGTATATAAATTTAACACCTGGATGTAGTAATGTTTGTTAAGGCTAATATAATATTTTGTGGTGACACTGATTTTTTTATACCTTCAATGACATGAGATCTTGCTATATTCCAGGACGTTTTGACAGAGAAGTTGATATAGGAATACCAGATGCCACAGGAAGGTTGGAAATCCTCAGAATACATACAAAAAATATGAAATTAGCTGATGATGTAGACTTGGAACAAGTAGCTTCAGAAACACATGGACATGTAGGAGCTGATTTAGCAGCTTTGTGTTCAGAGGCAGCTCTTCAACAAATCAGAGAGAAAATGGATCTTATTGATTTAGAGGATGAAACAATCGATGCTGAAGTGTTGGATGCACTGGCTGTTACAATGGATGACTTCAGAGTAAGTTCTTACCAAGGAAAATTGTATTTTCATTCTCAGCCCTGTTGTTGTTATAGTGTTTTATCTTTGAGTAAGTTCTTTCTCCGGAAACTTTTATACTCATTATTGGTGTTTCCTTATTAACAAGAAAGGATTTGGATGTAAATGAACATGAGAGACTATCCAAAATTACATTTGGACTACATTTCACAGTCACAGTTTACATTTGTTTTTTCATTGGGATTTTTGACCCACAGATGACTGAAATTGAAAACCAATTGATGACATTGACTGAGATGGAGAACAAGTTTCAACTTTTGATTGTTACTTGAAATTCAGATGTTCACTTTTAATATTTTCTGGATCATTCCAATTTCATATATTCTTTACAAAGTGTCTATTGTATAGCAGTATATTTCATGCATCCATTCATTAGTATGCCACATCTTTTTTTTCAGAAGTAGTTTCGACCTCCTAAGACTACTATACCATTTTGATATTATATGTATATTCTTTAATTAAATATTTTTCTATTTTCAGTGGGCCCTCAGCAAGAGTAATCCAAGTGCACTGAGAGAAACATCAGTTGAAGTACCTAATGTCTCCTGGGAAGATGTTGGTGGTCTGGAAAATGTCAAAAAAGAATTACAGGAACTTGTGCAGGTAAAATTTTATTGAATATTGTGATAATATTTAAAACATTGACGCTGAATTGTAATTGTATTATACAAGTTTAAAAACCTGACAAAATGTAGACAGAATGTTAAAGAAGAAGAGTTGCATTCTTTTTAAGGTGTTTTAATTCCTTATCAACAAGCATTTGGTTCTTGGGTATATCATGTATATTCATCTATTTTTCATAATCAAAATTGTGAGTATGACTCATTTTCATGAAAAGGTGTTCTTGGTACAAACCTTGTGGGATAAAGTTGACTTGTGAAAGTGGTTTTTCACAGGGTACTTTGGCTTCCCCCTCCAATAAAACTTATTGCCATGATATAGCTGGAATAGTATTTAAACACTCATAATCCTACTCTTAATTCATTTATTTTACTTTTCAGTATCCAGTCGAGCATCCAGAAAAGTTTTTGAAATTTGGAATGACACCATCAAAAGGAGTATTGTTTTATGGACCCCCAGGTTGTGGTAAAACATTATTAGCCAAAGCTATTGCAAATGAATGTCAGGCCAATTTTATTTCAATAAAAGGTCCAGAGTTACTTACCATGTGGTTTGGAGAATCTGAAGCAAATGTCAGAGAAATCTTTGATAAGGTATGTGCTCTTATATTTGTACTGTCAAACATGTAATTTTTATTTTTGTTCAAATCTGATTTATAGCAGAAAAATAATTATAGTTGATAGTCATGTTTGGGAAAATATCTTCATTATATATAAATAAAGTATGAACAAAATGTACATACAAAAGAAGAAAAATAACATTTTTTAAAAACAAGGGACACAGTGATGGTTGATAATTTATCTAATTTGAAAAAAAGAAAAGAAAAAAGAGCAGCTATCAAAATCACAATCTCCGTTCATTCTCCAAGCAAAGAAAGACATCCATTAACAAATTATGAAAATCCTTGTTTGGGACAGGCACATTGGAACAACAATCAACCATTAGTTCACAATTTAAGACACTACAGGGTTCGTACAGGTGCTTGAAATCCTTGAAAGTACTTGAAAACGAAAGTAGCAAAATCAAGGACTTGAAAGTACTTGAATTCCAATAAAGGTGCTTGAAAACCCTTGAAAACTACTTTTTCATTTGAACAATCTTATTTCCGCGAAATAAGTGCATGTTAACAGTCATTTTCGATCTCCAAGACGTTGAATCGATGTCAACAACCTCAGTTACCCATGGAAATATAAATAGACCTTCCCGTATCACTACGCGCTATTTCTATAAAACGGTGTTTTCCGGAAATTTACCGCTCAAATCAAAAATACGCATTAATGTAATCCCATCACCTTGTCGTTTTAATTGGTTTCCGTTACGATTGATGGGTTTTCCTGAACGTATTTCTTAATGGGCATAACATCAAACGTGTCCACTTATGTTCTAAATTAAAAATTATGAAAATAAAAAATCATAACATCGCGTGATCAGCCGTCGGTCGCCAGTGACCTTGATCATTGCCAGTTCAAGATGCCTGGAAAATGTAAATTCCTCAACAAAAGAAAAAAAAGACAAACACAAAAGTACCTTCACCAGACTTGCCTACCCCTTTTTGTTAAAAATAGTAAGGTGCTTGAAAAAAATAGTAAGTTGAGATAAAAAATAGTAAGGCTCTTTTTTTTGGTCACAGAAACTACACATGTTGCGAATGGCACATGATATAACCTCATAATGTTAACATTTTAAATCGATTTTGGGTTTATTATCAAAATTTTGACAGACAAAGTTCGTTTTGACATCGTTTTTTTAATCACCGGAAATGCTGATACGATCTATAATATACGAAACCGCAATGAAATGAAGGACCGGAACCGAACATTTTCCGGAAATACTGCAAATTTGCCGAATCGTTAAAGGTAATTGACAACAATTGTAAGGGCGCAATATAGCCCAAAAAATCGTGAGCCTTACGCCAAAATCGTAAAAGTAGGCAAGTCTGCTACACCCACAAAACCACTGACATTGGACATCCATCATTTTCCTGACTGGGTACAGGCATTTTCACTTGAAGAAAAGTAAGGTTAAACAAGGTTTTATATATGAAAATGCTCAGAAAAAGGTCCTTGAAAACTGTAATTTTTGTCCTGGAAAGTCCTTGAAAAGTCCTTGATTTTGCTCAACAAAAAAGTGTATGAACCCTGACACTAGCATTACATGTAAAATCTAACAAGTAATTAAAACTCTTGTGTCATCCCTGGAGTACAACCAATTGAGATTCCAGTCACAGGTGAAAAAAATAATGTACTGGCTGTTTCTCAGCAGCATTAAGGAGATTGAAGAAGGACTGTGCCCTGAGAATGATATATCCTGCTCGCTGTTACTTCAATGAACTTGGATTATATAATAATTTCTCAGTTATAAACAGATCATACCTAGTGTTACAGGAAATAATTAGATGATACACCTTTGCAGTTTTGTAAATCATGACAGTTGAAAACATGTATAATGACATTTCACAATATAGACAAATAATAGCACAAGAATAGATTTCAGTGATTTGAAAGGGTGAGCAGCTGCTGGAAATATTTTATGATGTGCAATGTTTATGAAATATGTATTCGTTATAATAATTGATGTATAATTCATAAATGCTTTGTTTCATTACCACTTGTCAGGCAAGACAGGCAGCACCTTGTGTCCTGTTCTTTGACGAATTAGACTCCATAGCTAAGTCTAGAGGAGGCAATGTTGGTGATGGAGGTATGTAGCTTGGCTGTTTTAGCCCTGCTGTAAATACAATCCTCAAAGCCTGCTGTAAAAATGATAACAATTATCAGATTGTAATGAAGAAGCCCTTAAAACTTGCTTTGTGAATGATTATGACTGCTTTACAAAAGTTATACTAAAATTATTTACACAAATTGTGTATAAGATACTGTCGAACCTTGTTATCTTGTAGTTGGAAGAGTCTTTCATGTATAAATCAAAAATCAAATTTCAGTTCTTTGATTATACCAGTTAACTTTGATACTGGGTGACTTGAATCTTTGTTTCTTGAAGTAGCACGATTGATGCCTTAAAACTTGACATAGTAGGGTTTAACTATATTTATTATAAAAAAAATGAAGAGAATTGTTTTTGGAACAAAACATTAAGGAAAGTAAAGGACAAAGCATACAAAAGCAGTCATAATCATTCTACATGTATCTGTTGCTTTTATATTGAATGGACAAAAATTCTAACACAAGGAACATCAAACATTTGATTGCATATTCAGGCTAGGTCTGCTGCCCCTTGTGTTTTGTTCTTTGATGAGTTAGACTCCATAGCTAAGGCTCGAGGCGGAAACAGTGGTGATGGAGGTAAGTTCATAGCACTTGGTGTGTTTCTCCTGTTCTTTATGTGTTCAAAAAGAGGTTTTTTCTCCAGTTGAGAGACTAAGTTGTCAATCAGAATGACATGTATATACATCTTTCACTTCTTTCTACTGAGCTCTTTTCCAGAAATGATTGTATGAGGGGTGGTGGTGGGTTTTAAAAACAGTTACAAGAGGTGAATAGAGTAAAACAAATAATTTCATTCATTATTGAAATAAAATATCACCACTCTCTTTATAGTTAATTCTGGAATAGTCCTCACACTTCCTGGTACATTATTTTGTTATCACTTAATACTTAACATTATCAAATTACCCCACCCCCTACATTTAACTCTGGAATATCCCTGACACTGTTACATTATTTTGTTTTCACTTAATACTTAACATTATCAAAGTACCTCATCCCTACATTTAACAATGGAATTTCCCTGACACTATTTGTTACATTATTTTATTATAACTTAATACAGAACAATTATTTTCTGATCCTGCATTATTTATCTAAACCCATGACCAACTTCTTATTGCCGCTTTGGTGTCTTCAAACTTTTCTTACAATAGAACATACTTTCAGCTAATATTTTATTATACCCCCACTCGTAGAGAGGGGACTATATTGTAATCACCTTGTCCGTCCGTCCGTTCACACTTTCGTAACAGATATCTCAGCTTCTACTGGAAGAAATGATTTTATATTTGATATATGGCTTTGGCATGGTGACTTGTAACGTGTGTCCCCTTTCCAGGTTTACTGCACATCTACTTCCTGTTTACCGTGCGACTTACAAATGAACGAGTGGGGGTATTCTTAGCACGACGTAGCATGCAACTTCTTGTTTATTCCTGAAATAGTTATATACAACTAAACCTGAAATTTCTATGATATTAGAAAAAGTTAATTGGATGATCATTTAATTATGCTATATAAGGTAATAAACCGATGGAATGTCTTGTTATTGATGAGTAACATTTTGATCCCACATTAGATTGATTCAACTATTGTATTAACATTTGGGCAAAAATAAACTATACATTTAAATATAATCAATGTTCCTTAAAATAATAGCTTTATATTATGATGTTGTTTTCGGTACAAATTAAATATTTAAAAAAATCATACATCTGACAAAGAACAGAAGTATTCTTTTGTGAGCAGGGTTTTTAAGCAATTAAGTTAATGAAATTTGTAATTATACTTTTCAGTGACATCAAAATGACAAAGAGCTTTTTCAACCATTTTATACTCAATATAGGGTGCACATAAGTATCATACTTTCACATCTTCTAGACATTACTGTTTGGTCTAATAGAGAGTGTTGTATTTCTTATATGTAGATATAATGTCTCATATTCATTTACATCTGTGTCCCTTCTTGTGAATATAGAATTATTATACATCATCATAAGTTTTAAGACAGACATATATGAAGGAGGTGAATGAACTTCACAAATTCTGATTGTATTTGGATCTCACTGAACACATGGATGTTTTCTATTTATGTAGAAAAGATAAATGGGATTGAAAAGTATATTTATTGCAGTTCTTCATCCGTCTTGGATGTTAGTGCTGTAATGTAATATGGAGTTTACCACAATTAATACATGATTACAATTTACAATGTTTATTTATAGGTGGAGCTGCTGACAGAGTTATTAATCAGTTACTGACAGAAATGGATGGTATGAGTGCAAAGAAAAATGTTTTCATTATTGGTGCAACAAACAGGTAATTCTTGAAGAGACATATTGTATTCGTCCTGTCCCTCTGTCTGTCACAAAAGTTTGTACGCACATCTACTATATTTCAAAACAGAATTCCTTAAATGATTGCATGCTTGCTTGCGTATTACCATATGGAGAATAGCATATTGCGGCATATCGATCAGGCCATATTTTAAGGAGTTATTGCCTTTTTTCATTTCATCAAAGGGTTTGTACACTTAATTCCTCCACCATTTTAAAGGGAGATCACACGAAAGAACAAAAGTTGAGAAATTATTTACTGCACTTTTAAAGTGGCATATTGTATCTGACCTTGAACTTTGTGTCTCATTCAAGTGCAATAATAAAGTTCTAACTATGATAATTTCACTGTAGATATTGTACAGTGATAATTTGTGGTCAGAAGACAAATTTATGTAGATTTTGAAATAAAAAAAACATTAAAAAAATTTCTCCACTCATTTTTGTTAGAAATAACCCTAAGGCCACACCAAATTGATGTCTTGTTCGCTGGAATCGCCACTGATTTTTGCCGATTTCATTTTTTTTTTTAATCCGAAAAATATAATTTTCGGTCCGGTATTTTCTGTATATTTTGTTAGCGGTAAACATTTCCGGTTCATTTTTTTCGATGTGAAGCCTTGTAATAAAATGTTTACATCCCGATTTCTTTTGATATCCCCTATAATAATGTAAGACTGTTGGTGTCTTGTAATAAATCAAAAGGATCATTCATAGGCAGAGTATCAATACAATATCTTAATTCTAGTGAGTAACATGTACAGTACAATTATTTACGGAAAAGGAAGAAACGAAAGTTTCATCAAAGTACGGCAAATTTGGGGACAAAAACAAAATGGGGCACAAGAAGACAACACAGACCCCTACAAAAACTGGGTGAACTCGGGTGCTTCAGAAATGTTAGCAGTTCCTGCTTCTTTTACAACACCCACCATGTTGTTCATCGTTGATGACATGTATATAGAATACAGTGGTTTCCATTCAAACTGTTTTAGACAGGAGGATACACATTATAATTTTGCACAATATTTTCAAGATATCATATACTGGACACAACTAATCAAAACTAGTTCCTTCTGCGGGAAAAAAATATCGCTTCATCATTTTCATAAAAAATAAAAAATAAACAAATTTCGCTCACCGCCTCACTATTTTTGTCTGAAAAATCCGAAGAACAAGACATATTTTTGGTGTGGCCTAACATATTAATTGTAGTTCAAATTAATAAAAATAAAATACAAAAAATACCACAATGTTGTTACAGTTCCAAAACCTTTTTGAAAAATCGTAGAAACAGAGGCAAAATCAATAGTAAAACTAAGAGAATCATAATGTTAAGTAATCTTATTTTGCATCTGGTCACACTACTGTTAATCTAGAATTTCTCCTACTACACATGTTGAAATTTCATCAAACTCAAGCACATTCCTTCTCATTACATACTGATGTGCTCTTCCTATATTAGAAAATCTTAAGTAGTTTGGTTGTTAAGGTCATTGACCTCTGATAACTATCCTTAAACCACTGTTTCCAGAGCAGTTAGTTTATTATAACCATCCATGAATTTCTCTCCCAATAAGAAAACTGGTAGTCATGATGTATCTGAACAATTGTTAAGTGAAGATCAACATCACTAATACAATACAAACTCCATGAAGTTGATTCGTTTACTTTTAGGTTTGTACATGTCAATTTGAATTTAAGTCCCTTTTCAACTTTGTCATGTTACATGTCAATGAGGGACAGTCCAGTGTTATAACATCCTAGTAAAATCCACAGACTATTTTATCAATAAATTGGGACAGTAGACCTAACAAATGATCACACAAAACAAAAGTTGAAATTATTTACTGCACTTTTAAAGTGGCATATTGTATCTGACCATGACCTTTGTGTCTCATTCAAGTGCAATAATAAAGTTCTGACTATGATAATATTACTGTATATATTGTACACTGATAAATTGTGGTCAGAAGACAAATTTATTAGGTTTAATATGATTGTTGTCAGGAGGTAGGAGATTTTCAAGTTAAAACATTTACCACTTCCATCAAACCACATCTAAAAATTGTCCATTCTTTTTTTTTGTCAGTAGTAACATAAACATGTTAATTGTGGTGTAGACTTCAAGGTAAAAGACTCAAAATATTAACTGACAATGTTTGCATCTGGTCACATTACATGTATTGTTAATCTGTGATATCTGTTGTTACACGTGATGAAACTTAACAACATTCCTTTTTCAATACATACTGATATCCTCCTCCTACAGACTTGC
This sequence comes from Gigantidas platifrons, assembly GCA_002080005.1. Classification (NCBI taxonomy): domain Eukaryota; kingdom Metazoa; phylum Mollusca; class Bivalvia; order Mytilida; family Modiolidae; genus Gigantidas; species Gigantidas platifrons. The sequence goes on from MJUT01061338.1 coordinate 679,116, forward strand.
CTACCCTTACAATTTTGGCGTAAGGCTCACGATTTTTTGGGCTATCTTACGCCCTTACAATTGTTGTCAATTTCCTTACGATTCGTCAAATTTGCGGTATTTCCAGAAAGTTTTTGGTTCCGGTCCGTCATTTCATTGCGGTTCCGTATATTATAGATCATATCGGCATTTCCGGTGATTAAAAAAACGATGTCAAAATGAACTTTGTCTGTCAAAATTTTGATAATAAACCGAAAATCGATTTAAAATGTTAACATTATGTAGTTATATCATGTGTCATTCGCAATATGTGTAGTTTCTGTGCTTAAAATTCCATTTTGTGACCAAAAAAAAAGAGCCTTACTATTTTTTATCTCAACTTACTATTTTTTTTTCAAGCACCTTACTATTTTTGGAAGTTGTTGCCATGCAACATACTTCCTATGTTGTCACCCAATTCAATAGACAAATAGCAAAATCAAAGGCGTATTCAGAAAGGAAACAAGGTGTAAATTGACAATATAATCCATCTAGCACAATAGCTGTTCATGCTTATCACTATTTTTATAGTTTGGAACAAATATTTGTACTAAATGATTAATTTCAATCTTTAGATAAACGGGGAAACGACATTTATTTGCTAAAAAGATCTCGCTGTGCGTAAATATACGATTCTACTTTCATTTTATGGTTACGTAACCAAACATTGGTTTACTTTTCGGTGTAAAATACTGGGTTTATTGTATAAAAGAGCCCTGTTTGATCTCCAATTTGCCCATAATTTAGTTTGATTAAAACTAAAGTGAAACGCCAGATCAAAACTCTTATTATTTATCGTTCCATGGTTTGATGAAGTTCAAGGACATTGACAAAAACGAAAATATCAATGAAATATAAGAATAAAAATTGCTGCGGACCGGACATGCAAAGATTATCGGATATCAATTTGGCACCAAATTTAAACATGTCTTTTGTGCAAAATACGATAGAGGACTTGATTTAAGTTTTTGGGAAATATTGAAACCTTTGAAATGGACAAATATTACAAGCTTTTTCCTGATTAAGACAAATGGTTGAAAAGATCCACTATTTTTTTTTTATTTCTCAGTGAATTTAAATAAAATACTTTGCTTTATTTATCTTTAAAAAAAATCTACAAAATGTTTACTTCAAAGCAGATTTTTTGTAACCTATTTAGGGAAGCCTTCTCTTATGTCTTTGACCCATTCCTCATTGGGGAATTTGATCTTAATTTCTATTTATTTTCACTGAAGTTTAATTTTTTTTTGGAAAGAGATGGTGACCTCTGAAAACCTGCCTTTCAGGACGAAAGTCCTGATGAATTTATATGAGTTTGGTCATTTGACCGTAGTATAATAAAATTCAGCTGAAACCCTGTTATAGCATACAAGCAAGTGGAGGACCAAATCAAGGAAATGAATGAGCACAATTTAGCTATGGAGGAAATGCCAAGTAGTGAAGACAAATGTCACCGAGTCGACCAATATATGGGACAGATTATGATACTGATAGTGATGACGATGATGAAGATTATGGGGATGAGGGAAGGGTTTATAGGGTTATGTGTAGGGAGGGAATAATTGAAGAATAAAACATAACAAACTGCTTTAGTTGAATGCTTTATTAGTCAACAACACAAAAAAAAAATGTTATTGAAATATTTGGGCTACCAGTTTTCAATTTGGGCCAGTGATGACATTACTTTGCCTCCATCCGTCGTCAATCAACATTGTCATATTTGAATTTTCTCTCATAATTTTGAGCCAAATTGAACCAAACTCGACATATATGTTCCTGATGGTACCTTATGATGTATGTGTTATTGGTGCAACTTGTATATTCAACATGGCTGCCAGAAGCAGATAATGCGTTCTGATGACCATAATCTACAAAAGAACTGTTTGCCAGTTAAAATGTTACAAGTCTAGCTAGCAAACTGTTATTACCATACCTGCCCCTAATAATGTACAAGTGAACTTATGACGTTACTTTGCCTCCATCCGTTGTCAATCAA
>MJUT01061338.1:691265-706337 GCA_002080005.1 Gigantidas platifrons
CTGAAATTTCAAAGATCTTCTTCTCTGAAACTAATGAACTGACTGAACCCAAACTGTAAATGAATGATCATTGGAATGTCCTTTACCAAGTTTCTGTTTTTTTATGCCGATCGGAAATTCAAGATGGCCACCACCGCAGGATATAGATTAACATTGGACCCTATGGGAAAATGTTCAAATGCCTTCTACTCAGAAACTACAAATATGATTAAAGCCAAACTGTACATGAATGTTCATTGGATAGCCCTCTACAAACTTTAGGATTTTTGTTCCGATATGAAAAGCAAAATGGCAGCTACGGCAGGACTGATTAACATTGGACCCTATGGGAAAAATGTTTCAAAACGCTTCTTCTCTGAAACCATTTGGACAATTGAAACCAAACTGCCCAGGAATGATCACTGGAAGGTCCTCTACAAAGTTTCTGTTTTTTATGCCGATCGGAAATCCAAGATGGTCGCCACCGCAGGACATAGATTAACATTGGAGCCTATGGGAAAGTGTTCAAATGCCTTCATCTCAGAAACTACAAATATGATTACAGCCAAACTGTACAAGAATGTTCATTGGATGGTCTTCTACAAACTTTAAGGTTTTTTGTTCCGATATGAAATTCAAAATGGCGGCTACGGCAGGACTTAGTTTAACATTGGACCCTATGGGAAAAATGTTTCAAAACGCTTCTTCTCTGAAACCACTTGGACAATTGAAACCAAACTGCCTAAGGAATGATCATTGGAAGGTCCTCTACAAATTTTCTGTTTTTAATGCCGATCGGAAATCCAAGATGGCCACCACCGCATAACATAGATTAACATTGGACCCTATGGGAAAATGTTCAAATGCCTTCTTCTCAGAAACTACGAATGTGATTAAAGCCAAACTGTACATGAATGTTCATTGGATGGTCCTCTACAAACTTTAGGTTTTTTGTTCCGATATGAAATTCAAAATGGCGGCTACGGCAGGACTTAGTTTAACATTGGACCCTATGGGGAAAATGTTTCAAAACGCTTCTTCTCTGAAACCACTTGGACAATTGGAACCAAACTGCCCAAGGAATGGTCATTGGAAGGTCCTCTACAAAGTTTCTGTTTTTAATGCCGATCGGAAATCCACGATGGTCGCCACCGCATGACATAGATTAACATTGGACCCTATTGGAAAATGTTCAAATGCCTTCTTCTCAGAAACTACAAATGTGATTAAAGCCAAACTGTACCTGAATGATCATTGGATGGTCCTCTACAAAGTATAGGTTTTTTGTTCCGATATGAAATTCAAAATGGCGGCTACAGCAGGACTTAGTTTAACATTGGACCCTATGGGGAAAATGTTTCAAAACGCTTTTTCTCTGAAACCACTTGGATAATTGAAATCAAACTGCCCAGGAATGATCATTTGAAGGTCCTCTACAAAATTTGTGTTTTTTATGCTGATCGGAAATTCAAGATGGCCACCACCGCAGGACATAGATTAACATTGTACCCTATGGGAAAATGTTCAAATGCCTTCTTCTCAGAAACTACAAATCAGACTGAATCCAAACTAGACAGTAATGTTCATTGGATGGTCCTCTACAAAGTTTAGGTATTTTGTTCCGATATAAAATGGAAGATGGCAGCTACAGCAAAACTTAGTTTAACATTGGACCCTATGGGAAAAGTGTCTCAAAACGCTTCCTCTCTGAAACCACTTGGACAATTTAAACCAAGCTGGCCAGGAATGATCATTGGAAGGTCCTCTACAAAATTTAGGTTTTTTATGCTGATCGGAAATCCATGATGGCCTCCACTGCAGGAAATAAATTAACATTGGACCCTATGGGAAAATGTTCAAATGGCTTCTTCTCAGAAACTACAAATATAATTAAAGCCAAACTGTACATGAATGTTCATTGGATGGTCCACTACATACTTTAAGTTATTTGTTCTGATATAAAATTCAAAATGTCGGCTACGGCAGGACTTAGTTTAACATTGGACCCTATGGGAAAAATGTTTCAAAACACTTCTTCTCTTAAACCACTTGGACAATTGAAACCAATCTGTCCAGGAATAATCATTTGAAGGCCCTCTAAAAAGTTTGGGTTTTTTATGCCGATCTGAAATCCAAGATGGCCGCCACCGTAGGACATAGTTTTTACATAGGACCAATTGGTTCTTTTTATAACCAGGTGAACGATACAGGCTCTTGAGAGCCTCTGGTTAAATTACAGAACTCGTTTTAGATCCCTTTAAAATTTGAAAATATTTAAATATCTCGTGGAGAGAAATAAGCCCACTGGTAACAGGAGAATCTATAGCTTTTATTGTACATCCTATAGGACCAATTGAGGTAGTCATCACTTGGCATCTGTTAGTAAATTTTACATTGAAATCTTGAAAACCTTTAGATCGACTGGAATTTGCAGGAATCTCTTACAGCGATATAATATTATACCCTAGATATGGTATATGTCAACTGAAACCCCAGAAACAACCGAATATTGAACCAAAACTACATAAATGATCACTGTATAATAAACATGTTAAACTGTCTGAACAATACAGCTGGTTCTTAGTCCTTCCCACTGGTGGGATTTAGTTCTTTGTTCATCTGTCACCTTTTTTATTTGTTTATATTAGATTGACAGTTTCGTTGCTAAGAAGAGTGAAGATACCAAAGGGGTATTCAGAATCCGAATATCCAAGAACAGACAACACAGTGGCCAAAAGAAAAAGTACAAAAGGACAAATGACGATCTATAAAACATACATTTAAAGCTAAAGATCAAGTAACATGAACCACTAAAATGTGCGGGTGAACTCGGGTGCTCCGGAAGGGTAAGAGTTCCTATCAAAGGTCTATGATAGATGTGATGAGACATCGCTTTATATATTCAAAGACAGTCATTAGGAATTGATTGATTCCTACATAATTTCAGTTTCGACACTGTTTCCAATATTACGATGAGAACCTCCTTAAATGACTGAAACTCGGAACTAAATAACGTGTCCCATTTTTGTTGGTGTGGTCGGAGCTTGTTTATTGTTTGCATTTGTGTATATACTCTTTTTGGCAAATTACTTCATGATGTTCTTCTGACTTGTAATCTACATTAGTCTTAAACAGTTATCTGATTTTAATAATAATTAAGAATTGCTACAAGATATTGGTTCAATTTAGCCATGGAAGGAATTGAAAAAAAAGAATTATATAACTTGTATGGTAGAACTTTTATCAGATTGTTTACCATATTGCGCCAAGTAAAAAGGCCTCTAACAATATTGTTTTTGTGTGTAAATCACATTACATAGACTGCTTGATAAAGGAATTAGGTATTGACAACAACCCTACATATACCCAGACAACATTTGCAAAAGAGGAAATTCTGGACAATCATAGGTCCATTTTATGCTCCTTTGGAATTTCAACCAAAGATGAATTACTGGATCTATCATCACTACTGGATTCCTAAATTACACAAGTGTCATTTCAAACAGCACTATGATCCTGATCCTAGGTCAAAAATGACACGACTATTCTCTCATGTGAATAATGTCCTCTATGTATATATCACTCGCGGTATTTACTCCATTGTACTAGTTGTTGACTGTGCATGATCAGGATTAAGGATTGGGGTCCCCTAAAAGTTGGAAACCCCCGGTGTCTTTAATGAAAATTCCAAGAATTTCTAGGATGTTGCACACTTCAGCCTCTGGTTTGTTCATTGAGAGGATAAATTCTGGTGTAAGCTGATGTATTCCTAGCTGTTTTTAGCTCATCTTGCCGTTAACTTTTCACATTTTAATCTTCTCTGAAACCCCTCAGGCAAATGAATTGAAACTTGGTAGGAAGCATCTATGGAAGGTCCTCTATAATGATTGCTCATTTCGTCCCGATCCATTAACAAACGTGGCCGCCACAGGCAATTCTTGTTTTTGATTGGCCTATTTTTTAAAATCTTCTCCTCTGATACTACTGATCCAACTGAATTGAAACTTGGTAGGAAGCATCTATGGAAGGTCCTCTATAAAGTTCGCTCATTTCGTCCCGATCCATTAACAAACATGGCTTACACGGGCAATTCATGTTTATGATTGTATGCTTTTTAAAAAAAAATCTGTTTTTCTGTGGTAAGAGAGATAACTCTAATTTAAATATTGACATTTACTTTAGTATAATACAGTTAATATGAATCTGTATAAAAAAAATGTGACCGAGATACCCACCCTAAACCATATATATTTATGATTAGGGTGACTAGGCATATTAAATGCATTATAGCTCAGACCCTGGGGGGGGTCATACCCCATCCACTAGGAACTTTTCAATGGTTGAGATCCCCTCCCCTAAACCATATATATTAATGATCAGGGTGACTAGGCAAATTAAATGCCTTATAGCTCAGGCCCCCGGGGTGTCATACCCCACCCCTACCTGAAGTGAACTTTTTAATGGTTGAGATCCCTACCCCTAAGCCATATATATTTATGATCAGGGTGACTAGGCAAATTAAATGCCTTATAGCTCAGGTCCCGAGGGTCATACCCACCCCCTACCTGAAGTGAACTTTTTAATGGTTGAGATCCCCACCCCTAAACCATATATATTTATGATCAGGGTGACTAGGCAAATTAAATGCCTTATAGGTCAGTCCCCAGGGGTCATGCCCCACCGCTACCTGAATTAACTTTTTGATGGTTGAGATCCCCACTCCTAAACCATATATTTTTATGATCAGGGTGACTAGGCAAATTAAATGTCTTATAGCTCAGGCCCTGGGGGTCATACCCCACCCCTACCTGAAGTGAACTTTTTAATGGTTGAGATCCCCACCCCTAAGCCATATATATTTATGATCAGGGTGACTTGGCAAATTAAATGCCTTATAACTCAGGCCCCGGGGGTCATACCCCACCCCTTTAGGCTATGAGATGTTCTGTATTAAGTTTCTTCAGAGCAGAATGCAAGGTGAGCGACACATGCTCAGCTCAGTGCTGAGCCTCTAGTTGTAGATTGTGATGCATGATTTCCCTCTGGATGTCATACTGTGGGCAGACAAGTAAGAGATGTTCTGTTGTTTCCTCCTGTCCACAGGTGCACAGTGGAGAATCAGAGTGTCCCAGATTGTACCTATATTTGTTCAAATGCAAGTAGCCGGTTCTGAGTTCCGATATAATGATGGCAATTTCGTTAGATGGCTTATCGGAACATCTGCTCAATCCTATCACTGGTGTTATGCTGTGAAGATGTCTTCCCTGGCTACTTAGGTCCCATCTCCTTTGCCATTTCAGTTTGGTAATTTTTTGTGCTGCCTGTATTACATCATTGATTATAATGATGTTGAAACTGGTGCTTAGCATGTTGGCCTCCTGAGCTGCTTCCTTTGCTAGTTTGTCTGCTTGCTCATTTCCTGCCATATCAGCGTGGCCAGGTGTCCATGCTACTGTTGTTTCTATTCCATTTCTGTGTGTTCTTTAATGTTCCTGATAAGATCGATGTAATTTGATGATTTCCAATCGTGGGACACAATTCCTACTTCCGATTGGCTGTCGGACAGTATTTTCAGGTTTGTGAAGGCAGATTTGAGCACATTTGTTATGCAAAATTCCAGAACCATGAGTATTGCTACTAGTTCCCCAAGTAGAATGGAGCCCCTATCTGCCACAGTCCGTTTAAGGTTGACCGGTTCTTGCTCTCCTGCGAATATTGCTGCTCCCGCCCCACATGGCCCTGGATTACCTAGGCAGGATCCGTCTGAAAGCGATAATGCTGGATTCTGGGGATTCACTTACTATCTGGCCGACTTTCTTTGCTTAGTTCCACTTGATATTGTGTTCTGGACTTTGAGCTACCTGGTCGCCTCCAGTAATGCGGGACTGATTTTGATATTAGACTGCATCCTGGTTGATATGTAGATTCTGGGTCTGCCAAATGCTCCACGAAACCTCTTTCCAAATTATTAACATGTATTCTATCGGCGGTCAAAACCGGGCTTCAGAGTTACTGTGACACTAGCTACTCGACGGATGGTGTGAATCAGATGTGGATTCTGAAGAACTCTAAAGATCTGTACATACAATCTAGGTCCCTCTCCTCCTGCAATAGCATTAAAAGATTTGACTTCTCTACACAACTATTCCTCACTCTAAGCTGAAGGTAGATACAAACAAATACCTTGTGCTAGGAAGGGGTATATCTTATTTGGTAAAACCCACTCTGATTCTACCAAAAAGTTCTCTGAAACTGATATCATCAACATGCTCGAGTTTATGATTGACAACATATTTGCTATGTTTGTGGACGTGTTTTTCAACAGACAGTCGGCATACCTATGAGTACAAAATGTGCTCCTCTTCTCGTCGACTTGTTCCTTTATTCGTATGAGGCAGACTTCATACAGGGGCTTCTCAAGAAAAGCGAAAAGAAGCTAGCCCGATCCTTTAATTTCACGTTCCGCTATATTGATGAAGGTGGGAGGTTTGGCGCGGTAAAATCTGTTTCAACCCACCATTTCTTTAGAAATGCCTGTACCAAGTCAGGGTCATTACGGTTTTCCCATTTTCCCGGTTGTTGACTGATTTTGTATATACTTATGAGTTTTGACTTCCCCTTTGGAAGATTGTTCGGAATTCGGTAATTTTGTTATTAACCTTATTCACTAAAAAATTCTAGGTTTGGTGATTTCGTTGATCGCATCTATCCCATTGAGCTTGAAATAAAGGATACCACAGATACAGATAGGTCTGCTTCATACCTTGACCTACACCTCGAAATTGACAGTGAGGGGCGGTTAAGACCGAAACTTTACGACAAAAGAGATTAATTTCAATTTTCCCATCGTGAATTTTCTATTCATATGTAGCAACATTCCAGCAGCATCTGCATATGGAGTATATATCTCAGTTGATACGATATTCTAGAGCATGTGGTTTCTATCAGGAATTCCTTGATAGAGCGTTGCTGCTAACAAGGAAGCTACTGAACCAAGGGTCCCATCACTTCGAAAGTTTTATAGTCGCCATCATGACCGTTATGCAATATCTGTGTCACAAATGACCGGATATGTTCCACTTGAGTTCACCCCCGGTTTTTAGTGGGGTTCGTGTTACTCGATCTTTAGTTTTATATGTATGTTTTGTAGATCGTTGTTTGTCCTTTTGTACTTTTTCTTTTGGCCATTGTGTTGTCTCTTCTTCGATATACAGATTCTGATTACCCCTTTCGTATCTTCAAACTCTTCTTGTATTGAAAAAATTGCGTATGTTTGGGGTATATTACCAGCATTTCTCTTGAACCCATTTAGTCTCAATATTATTCATCCATTTTTTCTTTTAATGTCACGATTTGGGTTAAGAGGTCCCCACAAAAACAGCTTACATTTTCATATAAAATTGGAATAAACCTTTGAAATCTATTTGGATATTCTACAGTTTGGTGGAATTTAACATTTAAAGCAAAATCCTCTTAAACGGTATGTGCGTCTTTTAATCGTAATAACTTGCCTTCCACGGGTGATATACATTCATAACACTTTGGTAATTGTGTTGAATGTACAGTGGTTATCTCCCTTCATCTATTAGATTGATGAACATAACAAGAAATTCGGCCCATAAAGGCTCAAGTTGTGATGAAATGTAATTTTTACCATTACATTTGTTCCGTTGGACCAAATATTATATTATATCTATTCCAACGGACAAAATATTACAATATTTATTACTGACGGAATAAACAATACAGAATATTATGTGTTATTTTAATTATAATAAATAATCCAAAAACACAAATATTATGTAGAACAAACAAACGTTCACAAAACGACAAAATGAAATTAAAATTTTGAAATCTGTTAAATTGGGAAGAAACCCCAAAAATATTCTCCTTCACCCCTGTCGGATGTCTTTCCCTTGTAACGAATATTATATTGGCTCATTTTCTGTTTTGTACTAGACACTTGCGCAGAGCTATGCACCGGTATTCTGATACTCTAAACAACTACGGAGGTATTACAATTTTACAAACCACCACATACTTTGTTTTATGTTTTTATAAGACAAAGGTTATCATACAAAGTGGACAGATGATTATAAACACCTGAACATAAAATTTAACATAAACTTTTCCCAAGAGGAAATGTCAGATAAAAGTTGATAATGCCTTTTGTTTACGAGTTATATGATATATAATAATATGGGACGGAGTTCTACTGTTGATAGATATATTTGATATGATTAACAGACAAAAATGACAAATATCACTTGGTCCAAATATGTCCTGCCATTTTTTGTTTTCCTAGGTTAATATACAACATGTAACAATGTAGATCCTTTAATACAATGTATTGTATAAATGAGTTCATGTTTTGTCCTTTCAATCTCGTTTTTTTTTTTGGAAGATCATGGGTTCGATCCCCATTAGAGTCCAACCAGACTAATAAATTATCATAAATTTGTAGTTGCTGTTTCATAGATAGATCCCTGACAGTAATACGGAATAAGGGGAATGACTTATTGGAGTTAATGTAAACATATTTCATTAAGTAATTCAATAATACAATACAAGCATGAATATGAACAAATTATTCAGATGAATCATTAATAGGATTCGGAAACAAGTTACAAAACTTATATTAATCCATTTCCATATTGGAGTTGACGTGAGTATGCTATCTCAATCAGGAATGTTGTTTCAGTGAGCTTGTATTGTACAAACTTGACTCAGTTGTATGTGTTGGTACAAATAAACATTAAAGAAAATAGAAGTGGTAACAAAGAATGGACAATCTAGAGACATGGACAACATTAGACACAAGACACCGAACAAAGACAAACAAGAAACAAAACTATAGCAAGCATAATCATCGTCTAATTGAAATGGAACTTGATCCTGCGAAGATAAATAGCAGAAAAGTGTTCGCCTGGCTTTTCAACAATGCTTTCCTGATACGAAGAACATATTCCATTTCCGATTAAAAATCGATACACATTGGCTTTTCGCAATATTTGGTAATGTAATTTAATTAGACACGGAATTTCTTGCAGCTTTAGCCCACACGTAATTTGGCAAATGTATATCGCATACATCCTAAATTGCAACGTGGTTCAGTTTTAAAGTGTTAATATTTTCTTCCTAGGTTTTGGTAAACTTGTTCTTTTAGAAATTGATCTTGGAAATGAGGAACAAAATATGTTGGATTTAATTAATTGTTAGTAAATCAACTGAACATTTTTATTGAAATAAATTATATTTTGGATGCATCAAAGGGTGACTGATCTAGTGTGGTATTAGGCAATCTATGTAAGGGTGACTGATCTAGTGTGGTATTAGGCAATCTATGTACAATGGCCCAATAATATACCACCACTAATTAAAATGATATCCTCAACTAAAATATTATTTAGTATCACAATGTAACTCGATCTTTAGTTTTATATGTATGTTTTGTAGATTGTTGTTTGTCCTTTTGTCCTTTTTCTTATGGCCATTGCGTTGTCTTGTTCTTCTTCGATATACTGATTCTGATTACCCCTTCCGTATCTTCAAACTATTCTTCCTACAATTGAAAATATGTAAATTCGAAGATGGGAATTGTTTTTTTCTCTCCATTTATTGTAGAGATTAAGGGACACTTTATATGTGTGGGGGAGTTCATGACATGTATGTATATACTTATTTTATACTTTGATGGTGAGGTATCTAGTGTCACGGATTTGTGATGATGTGGTATGTTTCTTACCAACCATATATCATGGGTCTGTCTACATACAAGTCTGGTACTGAACATGTCGTCGATCTTACCCCATGTCCAAGGTTCACGGAGTTTAATCAATTTTGCTAAATAGATCCATTTCTCTTAGCCGTCATACTTGGTCATTACATTCATTTCGAAGTGTACATGTCTATCAAACCGTCGTCTATATTTTTTATCTCAGTTTTACTCTTCATTATTAGATTTTTGATGTGTGAATATATCAGTTTTTCTGTAGCCATACATGAGGAGTAGTAAACTATCATTGGTTAACACCACATCCTTTAGCATACATGTCAGATAGCAACTTGTCACATCACATTAAACTCGTTTTTCACCTCAGTAATGTGCGCATTTTCGGGATTAGATTCGATTACTAGTAAACAACCAATTTAAGATACCACAACTTTACCTATATCTAGAATAGACAGTGAGTGGCGGTTGAGAAGGAAATTTTGCGACACGAGACGATTTCAATGTTTTCCAGTGGACTTACATTTACATGCAGCAACATTCAAGCATCATCTACTCATGGTGCATATATCTTTCAGTTGATACGACATTCCAAAGCTTGTGTTTTCCATCAGGATTTCCTTTGTAGAGTGTTGCTGCTAACAAGAAATCTACTAATCAGATGTTTCCTAGTGGTAAAGTTGGAATTGTCGCTTCGACGGCAATACGGTCACCACCATGTCTTGAATAACGGATACTGAATATCAGTGTCACAGATGACCACGGATATGTTCTGTTTGTCGTAGTCATATTCTGTTTATAGCTTATTACTTACATTGATTGACGCCAGAGTTCACTGCAGTTTTAGTGTGGTTCTGTTGTACCTGATGAAGGTTATTCCAGAAACGCGTCGTGTGCACTGAATTTGATATCTACGTTATTGTCAGTGTTCTATATAATGTAGTGTTTTGTTGACTGTTGTTCTTTTTCTTTTGGGTCGTTGTATTATATGTCCTTCTATTTACGATTGCTGATCACCCCTTTGGAATCTTCAACCCTTTCTAGTAGCTCAAATGAATGTCACATTTGTCACGTCACTAGATGGTTTAAAGTTCATGACAATTATTTCAAAACAATATTAATTAGCTCTTTAATTGTCGTGAGAGTCCATGCTATTTTTGTGATAGATTGATAATGGAATGCGTTTTAGTATTTTTTCGTCTTCGCTGTAGGTGTAAAATCAATCACTTAATAGGGGTTGGTTGGAACTCGCTATTAAAGTTTTAACTTGTAGACTATATTAAACTGGATTACAAAAAGCTGAACCATGCTCATTGAAACAAAACATTGCTATCTGAAATATATCGTGTGTTCCTCACGATGAGGGAATTTCATCGAATAAATCGTGCGTTATGGACTACGATTTTGGGATTCGATTTTGGAACTGTTCTAACGGAGTGGCATTTTCGTTTTTCGTTTATGGTATCTTGATAGATTGTTGTTTAACGTCAACTGAGCAGAAGTTCAGCTATATTCTTGAAGCAGGTAAAACTGGATACAGATGGATATGTTGATGCCACAAGTAAAAGTGAATAAATTGACTTGGAAATGGCCATCAACGACCCATCTCATCAACATAACAAACTGCCTATCATTAGGCACCCGCTGTGTTACTCATTATAATGGTAAAAGTCCGGTCAATGTTGTAAACGAGGTAAAAGTGACAGATTACCACAGCGCAAGCAGATCCCGAGTTATCGGGGAGACACTGAAATGATCAGCAAATTCATGATGGCGACGGGTAAACCTTCCGAAGTGAAGAGACATCAGTCCAACTATCATGAACCTCTGTGTAAACAGTTTGCTCTTCAACAACAATCCTCTATCCGGAAAATCTAGTTATGATGCACATACCTTGGAGTATCGTATTAATTGAGATAACTATCTATCACCTTATGAAAATGCTGGAATGTTGCTACAAATGAATGAGAAGTTTACAATTGTATAGTTGAAATCATTTCGTTTGTCGTCCAGTATCAATCTCATTTGGTCCTCGTCTTAATTTCCAAGTAAAGGTTAAGGTATCTGTGTCATCCCTTGTTTCAAGCTCATTGGGATACTAGTAGATACCATCCAGAAAACCACAAAACAGCACATTAATTAAAGATATGACGTCATGTTTATAGCAGGAGGTGAAATTAAAGTAGATAATGTCTTTTCTCTGGACTAACCCTTACATGAAATCTGCATACGAATATAGGAATAGAAATGAAGAAGGACGAATAATGAAATAAATGAAACTCTTGATCAAGATAAAAGGCATGGGATATAGATCGAGAAAGCACAATGGGTAAGAAAAACAATACAGTCTATTCCAATAGGACGAAAATACAAAATACAAATATGAGTAAAGAGGAAGTCGTGAATATGACTTCTCTGGAATATATATACTGATGTTTAAACAAAGAAGACTGTTCCTTTAATTGGAGGTCTACAACATGCATGTCTTCCGTGATTTTTTAGCAAATGATATACTCAGGAAATCCTAATAAAGATGATCTGCATGAAAAGGGAGTCGGTTTCTAATTAAATAAAACATCAAAGAAATCATTGCTAGAATGGAATCCTATTTCACAAAGGATTGTTACAGCAAGGTTTGAGACAAAATTTCAGAATACCACAGTCATAAAAGTATATGCTCCAACAAACGAGGCACAAGAGATAGAAAAAGAAGATTTCTACAATGCACTACAATATGTAGTAGACAAAATACCAAAACGGGACATCCTTGTCATGGGTGATCTAAATGCCAAAGTTGGATCAGAGAGAATAGGAAGGGAGAGAGAGATTGGACCACATGGTATAGGAAATATAAATGAAAATGGAGAACTATTTGCAGACTTTTGTGCAGTTAACAGACTAGTAATAGGAGGAACGCTCTTTCCACATAAAAACTGCCACAAGATTACATGGGTGTCACCAGCTGGAAATGCAGAAAATTAAATAGACCACACCACATTGCCATATCTCAAAGATGGAGATCATCTTTACAAGATGTTAGAAATAAAAGAGGAGCTGACGCTGCATCAGACCATCACTTGTTAACCGCTACCATTAAACTGAAACTGCTGTCATAAAAAAAAGGCAGAACCAAAGAGGAAAAAATTCCATGTAGCAAATCATAAAGAGCATACCACTAGGGAAGAATTTCAAATAAGCCTACATAACATATTTTCTGCTTTAACAATATTAGACAATGCAGTCATTAACAGCATATGGGAAAAAAACAAAGACAGCCATTATTGAAACATGCAAAGAGACTATTGACTATGTATAACACAAGCGAAAAAAAAAGGATGTCCGATGAAACCTGGGAAAGAGTAAAAGAAAGACGACAAGCTAAACAAGGTTTTGAATGCCACAACAAGATCTCAAAAACGCCAGGCACAAGATTTTTACACAGAAATTGATAGAGAAGTGAAGAAATATTGTAAGAAAGACAAACAAGCTTACACAGAACACCTGTGGCAAAGGAGACATAAAATCTCTCTATAACATCTCTATAGCAACCCACCATTTCTTTGGAAATGCCTGTACCAAGTCAGGGCCATTGCGGTTTTACCAGTTTTCCGGTTGTTGACTGATTTTGTCTGTTTGTTGATTTATAAGTTTTGCCTTTCCCTTTGGAAGATTGCTCGGTGTTCGGTAATTTTGTCATTACCCTTATCACCAGACAGCTGAGTGGCAGACCACCAATTACTAATTCACCGGTAAAGGACAGTAATGGTAACGTAATTTCGAAAAACGAAGAACAACTAAAGAGATGGAAAGAACATTTCCAAGAGGTTCTAAATAGACCACCTCCCATAATTACACCAGCTATAGAAGAAGGACCAACACTTGACATCAATATAGAAAATATTTCTAGAGATAAAAATGGAAAATCAGGAGGAGTCGATAATATTCCACCAAAAGTTATTTTAAAGCAATGGATATGTTGCCCTTCACCACTTAATTAACAGAAAATGGAATAAAGAACAAATACCAGATGACTGGCGAAAAGGACTTCTCGTAAAGCTGCCAAAGAAAGGAGACTTATCTCTTTGCAATAACTGGAAAGGTATCACACTCTTATCAATGCCAAGTAAAATCCTATGTAGTGTCATATTACAAAGAATAAAAACGGAAGTAGACAAAACCTTAAGAGACGAGCAAGCAGGATTCAGACAAGAGCGTTCCTGTGTAGACCAGATTGCCACTCTCAGAATAATTGTAGAGCAAACAATCGAATGGCAAACTTCTCTCTGCATGAATTTTATAGATTTTGAAAAAGCCTTCGACAGTATAGACCATCAGGTATTGTGGAATATTCTGAAACACTATGGCATACCTCAGAAGATCATTTCTATCATACAACAACTTTATGATGGATTTAGTTGCCAAGTAATACGTGATTGAAACTTGACAGAGCCATTTACTGTTACTTCCGGTGTACGACAAGGATATATCCTCTCCTCTCCTATTTCTGATGGTGATAGACCAAAACAGCATATAAAGAACCCAAAGGCGTACAATGGACATTAGAAACCAGATTGACAGATTTTGACTTCGCAAACGATATATGTATGTTATCTCATCGTTACCAAGATATGCAACACCAGGCCACAAATCTTGAGGAAATTGCAAAACAAACAGGTCTTCTCATTAATCCACAAGACAAAAAGGATGAGAATCAACACCACTCAAACAGATAAGCTTACCATCAGAGACATTGAAGTAGAAAATGTTGAACAATTCACGTACATAGGCAGCATCATCAGCACTACATGGGGAACCGACGAAGACATTAAAGCTCGGAAAAGAAAAGCTCAGCAAGCCTTTGCCAGTTCGGAGAAGTACCACCTTGAAAACAAGCACCAAACTAAGGCTCTTCAATTCTAATGTAAAATCTATCCTTCTTTACGGCTCTGAAACATGGAGAGAAACAGCATCTTCTGTCAAAGCACTTCAAGTCTTTCTGAACCGTTTCCTCAGAACTATCTTGGGAGTGAGGTGGCCAGATACCATCAGCAATAAAGAACTATGGAGAAAGACACAACAGCAACCAATCAACTTAACAATAAGATCAAGACGATGGAAGTGGATAGGGCACAAACTGAGAAAGACAAATAGCAACATTACAAAACAGACCTTAAAATAGAACTCCCAATGAAAAAGAAAGAAAGGTAGACCTAAGAACTCATGGCGCAGAGGTGTTATCTCAGAGCTGCAGGCCATAAATATGGTGACGGCCCGATAGTCCGAAGGTCCGATAGTCCGAAGGGCCGATAGTCCGAAGGTCCGATAGTCCGAAGGGCCGATAGTCCGAAGGTCCGATAGTCCGA
>MJUT01061338.1:709826-738379 GCA_002080005.1 Gigantidas platifrons
CCTTCGGACTATCGGACCTTCGGACCAACGGGGTGTAACCATAAATACAACATGGGGAGAGGAAAAGAGGAAAGTTCAAGACAGGATGAGGTGGAAAGAAACTGGTTGCCCTATGTCCCCCATGCGATGATGTGGAATAAGTCATATATTCTTTAAAACCATGATGTCGCCGTGTAACGCATCAGTAACTCATGGATGATCACACTCCTATTACTCTCCTCTCGTCATCCGTGGGTCATTTGCATTCATTTTGGAGTTGTCTAATAAATGACACTCGTAGTCTCATATTACATGGTCCGTGTCCCACATTACTCCACTACAATACATTGTTCATTGCTATATAAATATGATATCTTTACATAGCTGACTGCATTGAAGTTTCGTGTTTTGGTACGTTTCATAGGAACGACACATTCAAAAGTGATACATCAACCGTTTTCAGTTCTACAGATACAAACTGAATCACTCTGACCTATCTTATGCTTTAGTCACTCTCATAACGTTTGATCAATTCTCTGTTTCTAAACCGAAAACTTTTTTTTAACACAAACCGAAAACTTTTACCCATCGATCGTTGAGGAATACAAAAGAATATGATACACAATCGGGTATATGCTGTAACGGATACAACTACGATGCATGACATCCAACTCCTTTTTGTGCATGTGCTCAATAGACATCGAATATCAACAGAACTGTACATGGGTTCTCATATAATGAGGTTCTACTGCTTCACTCCCAGGTAATACCGGTATATCTTTCGTGCATCAATGAAAAAACTTAGTAGATTGATATATCATAGATATAGACTACGTGTTTGCTTCATATATGAAGACTCGTGGCTGTATATATCCATTACATGTTGTTGTATTCTATAAAATATAGTATAGTCTCCCACTATTTATACGTCTACGATTCGGAGAATTCGGTCGAATTTACCTTTTGACTTCTCGGATACTAGCAATTATGAAATGAACCTATCGCATTTACCTACATTTATTTTCAATAACCGTTGGATAAAACAGAACACAGAAAATTTAAAAGATGAGCAACATGGGCCCCCACCAAAGAACGGGGGGTGAAGCCACATTCACATGAAGAGTAAACAGGTGTAGTTTCGTATAATTATTAATACACACCGTGTTAAAAGGGAAAATGTCCATTTCCATTTGAGACATGATCTTTCGTAACGATCAACCAGCTTGTGATAACAATCGCATGTTTGTAGCCATGACTGGGCAAAGTAGCTTTTTTGGAGCTTTTGTGCCAGCAGATGAGCTCTTTCCGAATACTCACTATACTGATCACAAGCCCAAGAATAAAAAGTTGTGAAATGTAAATTCCCACGCTGATGTTGCAGGAATATTGGTACTGACCCACTTGACATGTATGTTAAGCTTTAACCATTAAGATGTTGTGTTGCTTTATTGTCTCTTTGGTTTACAACTTAGACACAGTCATCTCTATTATACCCAAGAATATCGTTTATACAAGCATAATTCATCTCCCTCTCCCCGACAGTCATTTCTGTATGTAGTATATTTTTTTCTATCGGCTTCTAGTAATTATGAACACCATGTTATATCTGCATCATATTATATTTGTATAATATATTTTTATGTATATCATAATATTAGCTATAAACTGCCATAGTTTGTTCTGCCTATGAATGGTTTCCCCCCCTACAGTATCGGTCATCTATGCTTGTTTTTATTCTTTTTTTTATATATATGTCGTATATGTTACTAATCACCAAAATCATAGTGAGTGTAAAATGTAAATGTCTGTAATTCTGTGCTCTCACGGGCTTCTTGATTNATATTTGTATAATATATTTTTATGTATATCATAATATTAGCTATAAACTGCCATAGTTTGTTCTGCCTATGAATGGTTTCCCCCCTACAGTATCGGTCATCTATGCTTGTTTTTATTCTTTTTTTTTTATATATATGTCGTATATGTTACTAATCACCAAAATCATAGTGAGTGTAAAATGTAAATGTCTGTAATTCTGTGCTCTCACGGGCTTCTTGATTAATTTAATAAACTATGTTATGTTATGTTATGTTATGTGTTAGTAATTATCAATTTGATTGTGTATCAGTATAAAATTTGGTTGTGTTTCAACATTCTGTAAGTTTCTTTCCTTCAAACATTATTTAGAAAACCAACTGAGTGCATTGTTCCACACGATGTTCAACTACAAAAGAAAAGAAACGAGTAAATTTTGTCGTTTTGTGCTCGACTACTACAACTGACGATATATGCCGTCTTGTTTTCTATGTTACAAATCCAGCCTTTCCGTCAACATTTGTCGCTCCTTTATTATACTGACTCAGATGTTTATTGTTCCTTAAGGGAGTATAGGTTGTCACTCTCGTGACTTTTATCCCTTTTGAGTACCATCTTATCTTTACCTGGTACTTTTATCCATAAAGCGAACATATTTTAAAAGCAAATAATATTATTTGTGTGTTTACTTTGGATATAAAGTCTACTTTATACGGTCTTGATTAATCAATCTCTACAAAAACTAACAGAGCTTTTTGTTTTCACGAGGCATTTAAAGATACGTCAGCGTGACAGCCCGCCCAGGTAGTATGGGAGTACGACGTGTAATTTATTAGCATCTGTCATTTTAATTACATTAGTTTTAATGTAATATACAAGGCATCTGAATTAATTGGTAATATTGAATCAGAAGATCAGCTGTAACATATTAGACAACCACACAATGGATGATATGATTTGTCAAATCGCGAAAAAAATATCACCTTTTCATGAAAAATCTGTTTGCCTTATATATCCGGTTTACTTGATAATCACGATAATTCAGTAAGCAAAGATTTAGTTCATTAAACTACAAGTTTCTCTTTGTGTGACAAACTCACTGGCTTGTGACATTTGTAGTCGGTCTTACACAGCAATTAAGTACTGGATTCCTTCAGAAAATATGCCGTTTATTTAACGCTGTGGTAGTTCCCTCATCTTGTGTGGTCCGCGCACTGTGGTGAACTGTTGCCTAGCAACTAATGTAAGCTGCTGTTACTTGAGCAATCCTATTTAAATCTAGCCAATCCGATAACAGACAAACACGATATCATCTTGTCAGTCATTACAAGGAGGCGTGGCTAAAGGCAGTATCTGGAGTCTTGAAGTTTGCAAAGAATGATATCGGATGTATGGAGCTTATAGTGTTTTGTTTGGATTCTAATTTTTATGAAGACTTCAGAACTATGAAGAACTTTTATAACATAAAGATGTGCATATGTACTCTGAAAACTGTGTTGTATTAACGCCAATGTTTATGAAAAAAGTTTAAACGGAACAACATTCCACGTGGGTTCGAATAGCATTCAAATGACATAGTTTATTCTGTGAATTCCCCCTTCAGCAACGGGAAACCATGAGTGTTCGACGAAGGGGCACTAATTCAATATCTGATGAGGATTTATTAACAAGGACTAGTTTTGCAGATGCCAGAACAGCTTATAAACAAGTGAAAAAGGTACGTGAAGTGAAGCATCTCGGTGACCTCATTTCTTTCATAGCTCTCTGTGAGTTCTCCTTTGTAACATACCTTGTTTATATAAAGATTTGGGAAAATAATATTTGTATTAAAATTTTCTTGTGTATTGAAAATACTGTTGTAAAACGATGTGTGTCTTTACCCTCGGGACATGTCCATCTATCAAAACATAAAAATAATGACGTTCATCCATCTGACTTGTTTGACATCCTATGTTATAATTTGAATTAAAATGATTTGGTATTTATTTCTCATGTTTGTAGATACTTTATATTGGTCTTCTCGTCATTGTTATCTTCTTACACATGTCCATGTTTTCACTTCTTTTCTTTACAAATTCAGCTTCGCCGTCGACGTTTTCAGAAGATTACATTTGTTTTGTTGACAAACTTATTTGTTTATATTTATTACAGGGTAAAGCTGATGGAAATAAATGTGCGTTGTGGGTACGATGGCATCTACAAAAATATATGTTCAGTATTGGTTGTTTTATACAGTTACATTGTGGGAAAGTATTGTTTATGGGATTACTCATGTTATCATTATGTTGTATTGGATTCAAATTGGTCAAATTTGAAACAGACGTTGAAGATCTTTGGGTAGAAGGTAAGTTATCTTGTAAATTTTATGCTTTCATTTTTCATTTAATAACCTGTAACGAGAAAATCCATTCACAAACATCGCTTGAATTGTTAAAGCTAGTGAGCCGCCATCTTGTTTTGTGACCTAGAAATTTGATCTCAACTGTGTGTGGTCCCGTCTGTTATATTAGGAACGCTGAATTCACCTAAGATTGTTGACGGTTATAGTCGAACAATCGCACACTGGTCATAATTTTGATTATTCCCGCTCATTAAAGTCATTAGATTGGTTAAGATGAAATCGATAAACAAAGGCGGTGATTACATCTGCTGTGTATAAGATATCAATATTCTCTGAGCTGACTTTGGCGCATTTTTTTGTAATATCAGATTGGCACTCCTTTTTTTCAACAAGATTGGTAACAAAAAGCCAGATATTAATTACAGACATAACAATAGTGCAATATCAGTTCATCTTAATCAGATATTTTGGTAACGAGATTAACATTTGCTTGGGAGGTCTTACACATACGGGTTCTTTTGTAAACCGCGAACCTCTAGTAATTCTGCAAGACGAAATAATGCTGTTAATATTAAACTGACGTTATACAAGCTGAAATAAAAACTGTTCAGAAAAAAAAAAGCCACCCTTGGTATGATCCATTACAGTTCTGTTCATCTCTAGAAATCACGACAGCGGAATGTTATAAATTAATTGCACTAACATTTTCATGGGAATGACTTGAGGTGTCGATATAAATCAAGCAAGCAGTGTATTTAAATTTATCGGGTGGTCTTGTCTATTGTTTAACGGTGCAGTGCTTGTTTAAGAAATTATTGGCCTGCAGAATAAAGGACTGTCATTTCTTTTTCTACATAAAATAGGTTTTGTTGTAAAGCATTTAACAGCATGTGAACTAAGATTGTTTGGTGATAGTAATATTTTACTACTGTTTTATGTTAAACACATCTTTCCAGTTAATAATAAAATCATAAAGGAAAAACACATATAATAATTATATTACTATATACTTTGTAAACAACACATTCAGTGCAATATTTATTGTGAATATACAAAGTCTGTTCCTGCAATCTTTTGATTAAAGTTTTGATGGTTTGGGCATGTGTGAGATATAAATTCTGCTTGAGTTGGAATACAAATCTTTTTTGTGTTATCATTTATAAATAAAATATATAGTGGAAACCAGGGCAATGTAATTTAATGTAATATCTTTTTATTGTCTTACTTCATACGTGAATTCATGTAGGTAACAATAATTGACTTCTGTATATTTCTAGAATTTTTTTTTCCCATCAAAGCAGTTGCAAGATGGTTGTCTAGAAATTTTTTTTCATGATTTTTGTATAATTTGTTAATTCATTTTTTAATTTGCATATATGAATTCTAAATCAATTGTGAATACAAAGACAGTGACAAATAAAACATTTTGGTGATATAGTGTTAATTGTATTTTTTATTTTGAAATAATATAATTTTCATCCTGTTTTCTGTTCAATATACTTAAGAAAGGAGATTTTGTTGTGTTCTTTTTTAAATTGGAACTTATAATAAAGTGTGTTAATTTCATTCTTCAACATTGATCAATGTGTGGCAAGCCATTTTTATATTATTTTTGTTATATTAATTCCATTTATTTTATGAAATCTATTGAAATGTATTAGCTGTGTAATAAAATATACAAGATATCTTTTTTAAGAAGTATCTACCAGATAAAATAGATTTAAAAATAATAAGTAAAATGTAATAGGTTTACAAAGGCAATTGTATAGAGATATTCTGTTGTGTCTTAGAGATATGTAGCATGTATAAATTATTGAAGAAACCTGTTTTGTTGGAAAAAAGTGAAAAGAATTTTGATGTGTTTTTGTATGTCACCCCCCTCAAAGTTAAGATCTGATAACAACAGTAAATAGTGGTTTGAATCTGATTATGTAGAAAGTTGTATGTTAGTGTATTGTATGATTAGATATTCTAATGTATGACCTGATTTCTTCTCTGTAAAAGATTCCACAATTGTAATTTGTGTACTAGTATTACAGTTGATGGAGGCCTTTATGGCTGAATGAATCAGATATTTTCTTTCTACCTAGGTCATCATCGATAGTATGACCAAGTTTAGATAATGAATACCAATTTTCTTTCTACGGAATGGAAATCTCAACTTTAAATGAAAGATGAGACATTGTTTGCATGAAGTTGAATAGATTTTAGATTCATCTAGTGAAATAACACAACAGAGACTCACTGTTAGATAATTTATTGAATGGAGGCTGGTCACACCTTTTTGAGAAAACATTTTTGTCAAGATAATTCACATTGTAGTAAAGCTGTTAGTTGTTTTTACAGCCAGTTAAACATAAAGAGGTGAACCATTAAGAAATATAGAAAATGGAATCCCCCCCCAGCCCCTCTTTTTCAAAGTTTTATTGGGTCGTCTGTACCAAGCCAGAAAAGTGAGGTGTATTTGTTGTAGGGTTATCTATTTTTCCTCTCTATGTTCTGACCAGGCTGACTCAATTGTTCTGACCAGGCTGACTCAATGAGTTGGGTAGTTGGATGACCTAACAACTCATACAGGACTATCACCAATATGGTGTGGGTTCGCGCCAGGCTTTGTAAAGTACAAAAAAGGTGCACTCGACTCGCAGCCTCAAGTGATAAAGTTTACCAGTTGCTTGCCCATGGTCGGTGGTTCTCTCAGTGTACTCCGGCTTCTTCCACCACTAAAACTGGTTGCCATGATATAGCTGAAATATTGCTGAAAGTGGCATTAAACACCAAAGATCAATCAATCAATCTATGTTCTGACAGTGTGGTATTTTTGGTTTTTCATTTTATTACCATCTTATCTGTGAGACAGTAAGTACAGGTCCTGTGAGATGTAGTAAACTTATCAGTTAAAAATGATGTGCTCTGCTCATCTGCAGTCAGATGCTGTCTCATACTGACTTTAAGGTATAATTTATACTCCTCTTTGAAGACCATACATTGACTCAGACGAAGAACAACAATATAAACACTCTTAGTTTAAGCTTTAACCTGAGTTTTAGATCATTTACATGTATTTTTTTAAATCTTAATTACGAGTTTAACCCTGCCACTTTAAGAAAGTGAGCAGTCATGTATATGTGTGTTTTGGGTATTGATTACTCCTTTTTCTATTGTATTTTAGAACTGTTGTGACGGGTGTGGTATTTTTTTTTTCTCATTTTATTACACCCACATCCTGTTAAATCTGTTTATTAACCATCATTTCCTTACATTGAAAAAAATAGTGTAATTTGGTTGATAATTACAATGCTGATAAGATATCATGATAATATATTACACATGAGAATGCTTGAAGATTTATTATGGTCACTAAAGGAAACAGCTTGTTTGAAATTCTTGTCAACTTGTTTTAATGGGTTTAGATCATTTTAAATATAGAGCATTTTTGTTGATAGTTGTATGATTTATGGCTTTTATCAAGGCATTCAATAACCTATAGTACACACTGAGTGAATTGCTTTTTTGAGAAAAAAATTTAATGATATGATTATCAGTGCAGTTTTCTGACTGCCAACAAAGCAATTTCCACTGATTATTTTATGACAGAAAAGATTTGAATACTTGGTGGCTGCATTCCTTGAGTAAGATACAGAGTTCAGAAAAAAAATGTACTATGAAAATATCTGTTATATTGGTTATAGTGATTAGGCATAGCCTGGGCTTCTCATTACTAGATACACACACAACAAATAGCAAGCAATGTAGCTATTGTGTATATATGACCTTTTTCTGTTGTATCAATTCACTGGAATTTAACATGTCAGCATTCTATCAATTTCTTTGTAAATTAAATACTGGAAAAACTGCATTGTGATATTGAGTACTAATAAAAGAGTCGAATAAGCTTCAGTAGTTTTTTTTAGTAATTGACCTAATAAAACCATTCCTGGTACCTGATTTATATATAGAGCAACAGCTAGAAAATGAAGGTATTCAGGTACTGGATGCAGGATTCCCTCTTTTTTTCATTATTCAGTCTTTTCTGGAGATAATCCCTTATCTATGTTCATGTGCCATCTTTTTCAATACTACATTTTTTTCCATAATACAAACCCACAGTACTGCTTTGCTCTACTGTCTTGTTTCCAACACTTCTGGATTTAAATATGATACAATCCCTGTATCCCATACTTTTTGCTGTATGTATTAAAAATAAAGGGAGGTAATTACACTTTTAAAGGAAATTTAATACTCTATGAATACTATGACCCGTTTATATGATTGATTAATTGAATGATTGATGTTTAATGCCAACTTTAGAAGTATTTCAGCTATATTGTGAGTGAACAAATTTTATTTATTAACCTGGAAACCTACCCTAGAAATAAAACATACTTGTCTATAAAACAACCGGGACCCATTTATAAAAAGAACAATGACTTTGATGATGATTTCATAAACTTTTATTTTTAGTAAATATGTATCATTTTGAAGTGTAAGTTTCTCTGAATACTTAAATTCTTTTAACTAATGCAAGAAAATGATATGAAAAACTCAAGTACAAATTGCCTTTGGTAGGACAATTTATAGTTTTCCTTTGTGGCAGCCCCTACATAAACAACCAACATTATAACATCTTACAGTTACTTCAGAAAAAATTAGACCCATAAGGTTGTTTATGGTGAACAGAAAATGATTTTTCTTGTGTGACATGTGTCTCTAAATAAAAGGAGGTTCATCCATTTAATCCATAAAACTCGCCACATAAATAAGTTTTTTTGGGTACAATGTAATTCTTATTTTTATCTTAGGACATTACCTTCATTTAAAATAATGTACTGACAAAAGTATTAATGCTTTCAACTCCTTAATTTTTATTTATACTATTGTTATGTAATTAATAATTTGTGTTTTCTGAAATGTTTGGAATTTTAATTGTCCCATCATATACTGATATAGATACAGTTCAACCAATAAATTTATAGTTGGATTTGACTAGGTTTTCCTGCATTATCTCCCCTTAGTTAAAATTTACATTGAAAATTTTTATAGTAAGGATTTTGATTTTCAAAAGGGTCATTTTCAAACGTAGGTATTTCATATATTTTTTACTTTGTTATCAGTGGAATCTTTTGTGTTAGGATTCAATATATCAACAATTTTATTTGGAATAAGCTGTGCATTCAATATATCTGAGGTAAATCTATGAATGGGCCATTTTATATTTCAACATATACAAGGATACAATTTATCTGACCGTCTGCTACCAGAGGGTTACCATATTTCTCCACTTTGAAATAGTAAAATTTGAAAATTAAACTATGGAGAGCAGAGAAATATTGTCATGGACCAGTAGCAGAAGAATTTATTTCTCCTATGACAAAAATATCAGAATTATTTTGAAGTTGTTAATTTCCATCATTACAAACTGTCAAAAGGAAATTGGCAGGAATTCTCATGCAGAAATTTAACTACGGCAGTGATTAAAAATATTACAAAATTTAACAAACTGGTTAAACTCACTAAGATTAGGAGAAAATGTTTGACTATATTATATGATTTTCCTGAAGGAGTCCATACACAATGGTCCATGTGTAAGTGTTTTAACATTCTACATGTCGGTGTTGAATGTCAAATAATGTAGTTGGGCCATTATGACAAGACTATATATATACTCTGTAATATCTTACCTCAAGCAATAATAGTTTTTAGAAATGTTTTTCTCAACAGACCACCCGGGTAGGCTCTGAAGATTGTCTCACAATTAAGATAATAATTAGTCAATTTGTATTTAATGGTACACAATATCATAGGTGTTCACATAATCAGATCGTTGGTAATTGTATCTGTAAGTTTACTTGTTTTCTATTTGCTGTTTTGTTAGGATTTCTGCAGATTGATCAAAGACCTTTAAATTGTGTAATGCATTATATTACCTAGAAAAGGAAGCTAGGTTTGGCGGAAGAATTTTTTCACTCTTAATATTTGGCCATAGGCCATGATCTTTTTTTTAAGCATTACACTATTACCTGATGTGTGTTTGAAATAAGATGGGGGGAAGAAAGTAATTAATGGGTAATAAACATTATTTATTGTTATTAGAATGATAAATAGTAATTACACAAACATGCAATATAAATATTGGAGATTATAATGTTTTGATGGGTTCTTTTCATTTCATTTCGTTCAAATGTTTTTGTTTTTTTTTAGTTTTTGCTCAAGTCGTTAAATTTTGATTCAACGATCTGAAATTTCCAGATAACTTTTAAAATTCTGTTATTTAAATTGGTTCTAACATGTCCGTATGTTTATAGGTTATGCTCTGGTCAAATTTGTGTATTTTTGGTTTTAGTTTGAGCTAATGGTAGTAATCATGCAAGACCCAGGTGGATCTTTTCAGATATTGGTAAATTTTCTATATTTAAAATTTCTTACCACCACTGTAGGAAATTAAAAGTAAAAACTTTCAACAAGATTTTTGTGCGTGTAAAATTAGAACATTTAATCAGACGGGATAAGGAACATTTTATTTTAGGTTTTGAACAGTCAAAGTTGGTGGGCTCTTATAAAAGAAAAAAACTTAACAAATTGTTATAAAGATTGAAAGGTACCACCCTTAGGTGCCATCACCTGATGACAATTATATAGGTTGGAAGTACACAAAAACAAGATGTGTGATCTTACTGGCTCACTGATCAGTATGGATGTGTTGCATGCCAAATCCTCAATTACTGCCACAACATTCATACAAGTTTTCTTCTACTTAAATAAAAGTCTGTCAAGTTTCTTTGTTAGAACTTTAAAATTTTGATTTGAATAAAATGGAGTTTGCATGTGGATTGATCTATCAATTAGTCACAGTATAAGTACTTCAGCGAGGTGAATGAAATATTTCTTTGCAAACCAGTATTTCTGAATATATCTTGGCTGTCTTGCATGACAATGTCTATTTAAATCTTTCTTGTTAAATATTTAATTAAATTTATGAAAGTTTTCATACACCATTACATCTAAAAAACATAAACTATACTGTTTAAAAAGGGTTGACAGAGGGCATATGGAAAGAATTTAGATAAATTATCTAACAACTGGTCAAATTTATTTCATCATGATATCATTATTTATCTTTTTTAAAGAATGAAAGACTATCTGTGTTGATTTATTTTAATTTTATTTTAAGATTTTACTTTTTCGACTTGACTAATTCTTGCAAATCGAAAAAAATAATAATTTAATAGTGACTGAATGAATTAAATTTCAGTTTTAGGAAAATTTAGCTGAAGTTTGATTTTCGATTCTAATTGTAGAAAATATACTTGATGTAACTCAATCATATCTTGACATAACAAGGTTTGAGACCGAAAATAGTTGATTGTTAAAGACATTTGTGTAAAATGCACTTAATATGTACAAGGTATATATACAATCACACGTGACATTTCTGTCTACATCAAACAGGGGGCCACACACAGCTTGTTTTGTCAACCAATCGGATTGAAAGGTAGTCATCCAAAACTTACCGAGGTCATTGTCATAATATTTCCGCTATTGTGCTCCCTACTAACTAAATATTGATTCTTTGCTGTGTGAATTAAGTAAATATTTCAAGATCTATTGTGGATATCACAAAATCTTTTTAATAATGTTGAATGTACATTGCTAAACACAAACCAAATGTACTCTACAGCATTATATAAATCAGACACAAGCCTTTTTAATGTGAAAAAAAAGTCGGGAAACTTGATTAACGTCTCAATTTATTGGCCCCAATTTTTTTTATTCATATTTGTTCTATAATGATAGATGCAAAATATTAAAAATTCATGATAGAATTACTGTTAAGGAAAGAAAGTATCTCATACGAGTATGTGACTGGCTCGACTCCATCATTGTGAAACACTAGTATAGTCAAATCTTATGAGCCATTATTCCATCACGATTATGCCACAATATAGCTGAAATACTGCTAATGTTGGTGTTTAACACCAAACAATCAATCAACCAATCCCTCAAGATTATCAGTGTTTAACAAATTTATATTCTGAGCTTGAAAGGCCTGACCTACTATTGATGTTTTCAAGTAAAATAATATATATAGAAATATTCCCAAATATCCCAAACAGAAATATTCCCAAATAGAAATATCCTAAATAGAAATATTCTCAATGAGAAATTGAATCCGATTTTATTTTAGATATATACTTTATTATGCTGAAGTCATCGCGACACATAATTTTTATTTCTAACAACAACTACACAATAAAATATACTAACAGACCAAAATTTTATAAAAAAATTATGATATATCTGAGGTATAGATAAAAGAGATAAATAGTTGATTCATCCTGATATATTCTGATTTATTTAGAGGGAGGCAGATTAGAGGAGGAACTAGCATATACAAAGGCAACGGTGGGAGTAGGAAGTGGAACAACAAGTGAACTGATAATACAAACTCCTAAACAAGGATCAAATATACTGACACAGAAATCTTTACTGTTACATTTAGATACATTATTAAAAGTCGCTGAAATAGAAGTCGAGCTGTTTGAAACGTAAGTACATATACATTTTTGTATTTACCTTCAATCTTGTTTGTAAATTTTAGGAACTGCAGTTCACTAAAACACAATAAATTATGTTCTATTTCGGTTTTTTTGTCAGTCTTAGAAATTATTATTGTAAGAATGTAATAGAAATGAATGATGTGTTCTATTTCAATATTCACAAAGAAAAAACATCAAATTATCTCCCTTTAAAGAGATTCAAACATTTGTTTATAGTGAAGGAAGCTTCTTGTCTCATTACCTGAAACCATTCAAACCTTCCTCTTAAAATTTTATTCAACATATATTTAATATTTTCTAAAACATATCTACCAGGTATGTCTTGGTCTTTTATGGAAGGATTTTGTTGATGTCAGATATGCATGTTAATAAATATAATAGCTTAATTAATGAATATTTTACTCTTTCTTTTCTCTGTAGGAATTGGAAATTTCATGACATATGTTATTTAGCAGAATTCCCAATTTTTGGTGACTCTTTTATTGATGGAGTGAGTATATATTTTGTTTAAAATCTATTTTCTCTAAATGAATGTTGTGGGTTATTTCCCTTTATTTGATTTATACAAAGAAGGGTGGGATGCTATTCAGTGTTATCACTAATTTTGAAAAAGACAAATAAACTATGATAGACCTGAATTGTGGACAAAATAAACATAATTATTAACATTAGTAAGATGATAAGAAGTGCAGATTTGATACATTTGACAAACAAGTACACTCATTAACTACAAAAGTTGTACAAGGTATAACATGATTACATGTAAAGGCTTTTTACATATTTACCTTTTAAATTGTTTTTCTTTTTTTCTTTCTTCAGATCATACAAAAATTGACACCATGTGTGGTTTTAACCCCACTGGATTGTTTTTGGGATGGAGCAAAAGTTTTAGGTCCGCACCACTTTGTATGGACTCCTTTTTCGTAAGTATTTTTACATTAGTAATAGAAATCAACATCTCTTGGTAAGAAGTCTGTTATAATAAATTCTTCAATTTTAACATTAGCATAATTAAAATGTTAAAATGTTGGGTCATCACTTCTGTAGCTATATTTTTAATGGAAAAAAATAGTTTTTTGTATATGTTGGGTAAAAAACCCCATGATGATGTATGTCCATGACTGATATGTTATAATCTACTGCTTTTTGCCTTTGATGAGTATGTCAATAAGATCCATACATAAATCGTGATATAACAAGGCTGGTTTTATAAGACAAATGTTTGACATGTGTAGTAGCCTTACTAAGAATTCTAAAAGTTAGAGAAATGTAAGTAACCTTACAAATACTGTCATCATTATGTCTGACTTCACATTGTGGTTTGACAGTAACAAGGAAAAATGCATCCATAGACACGACATTACATTAAGTAATTTATAAAAAAAAAAAAATTTTTAAAACATGGCACAGTTCAAACAATCTGAAGTGGACAAATTAATTGGATAAACTTTTAAGAAATTTGAAATGGCATCTAATCAGTGAAAATTTAAAACTAAACTGTATCAATGTAAATAATATAATGAAACAATAACATTGTAGAGCTACACAGTAATACACTAACTGATGGGTTTACAAAGCACCGACTGCTGAAAACTGTGTTACATATGCAAGGAGCTTGTTAACCTTATGTAACATTAAGGAAACTATCTGGCTTGGTTAATTATATCTCCTTATTTCTGGCATCTTTAAGATAACAGTTGAATGATTAAATCTGACATTGGTAGCTCTCTGTCCAAAATTCTTGGCAAGTTATTTATCAGCCTGGGTGGTCAGGAGGGGGAGAGTCCTTGTAAAATGTGTGATCAACCATTTACTGCTCCCTAATATTAATTTAGAGGGAAGAAATACAAATTTAATTGAATTGAGGGTAAGAATGGCAGGGCAACTTTCCAAAGAGATGATTAAAGTAACTGTGTATTATTACACTAAAGTAGTTTTCCATTATAGTTTTGTAACACAGAAATACACTCTGAATATTTGTACATGACGTTGTTCACCTTTGTATACATGTGCTTCAACCATTGAGGAATGCCCAGATCATTTACTGGTTTAATGAGAAAAATATGAGGTCAAATTTACCAATTAGAATAAAAATGCCTCGTTTTATTAATCAATATATTAATGATAGCTTTTTGGTTTATTGGAGAGTTATGCACTAATCATCAATTGACCAGAATATGGAATGTGCCGAAACCTTCAGATATTGCCCTTTATTTTTAAACCTCAATATTTGTAGGGAAAGGATTTAAATATACAATGATATCATATCTAAACTTCCTGGTAAAGTGTTTGGTTCACAAATAATCCATACAGTTCTCAACATTATTCAAGATTTCCTCAGAAATAAATGAACTTTAAGACTAGTAGAAATCAAAAATTAGATTTTGACAAAATGAAATAATATGATGTCTTTACCTGTTGATTTAGCCTAGCATCGTGGAAACAATTTGCGTAAACCAGTTTGCATCAGGAAGTTAAATTGATATAAAGTTTATAGCCCTACTATAAAGAGTATTGATATAGAGTTATTCCTACAGTGACTATTAAATGAAGAACAGAACTGTTCCTGGACAGTGTTCCAAATATACAATGGGGATTTTTAATGAGATGAGAATGAGAATATTTACTAATAATAAGTTCAACTGTTTTAACATCAGTGGCGTCAGTATACTTTAAATGTTTTGAGTTTTAATCAGTGCTTCAAACATTCCAATTTTTATAATGTATTTTCTGTTATAGTGAGTGTACAATATATATACATCAACAGAATTAGTGTTGTATTAATACAACTTCTCTAAAAAATAAACTTTTATTTGTATTTACTCTCCCTTATTCTCTATACTTAAGTACAACTTTCAATTATTTTCATTATTTTCAAATGAACAAGAGATATTAGATTCTAAAAAATTGCATATAAATTCAACAAATTTTTTGAAAGGAATGTAAACAAGTGATTTTTAAAAAACATCTAATGTATACAATTTTTTTTTTATATTCTCCCGATTTATGTACATAGTTTAAAAAAAAATGAAAATGTTGATGAATAATCATAGTAAAAGAAAAGTTTGATGTTGAAATCAAACCAAAAGTTGGTACTTTGGTAAATTGATAAAATTTCTTTCTTGTGATCTTTGTAATGAATCAGTAAAGATTTGGGGAAAACAGATTTAACTGTAAAAGTGTGTATAATGAATGAAATATGGTAATATTGGAAGGAAATATCTTGTAATGTGCTGTAGGCATTGACGATAACAAGTATACTACAGAGTGGGTGGTCTTTACACCTGTAGAATGCAGTTGGTCAGATTTGAAACATTTGTTGCTGTTTTTTCAAATGAAGATGATTTATGTTGTTTTCCAATAAAACTAGGTGATTATGACATATTATTCTTGGAGGTTTATCAATAAACATATATAGTTCATTATCATGCTTTGATGGTAGAAGGAAAACCATAAAATTTACTATAATCATTTCTAAATGGTCCACTCCTTGGTTTTTATTGTTAATTTTTAGGCCACACATATTGGAGAAGTTTGTTTAAGGATTTTAACAGTTTCGGGAGGGGCTCCTATAGGATGTAATGAAATGAAAAACGCAGGGTTTTCATTATGATTTTAAGTAGCCGATGGAAATTGACATGTTACAATAAGATTTGGTATGGAAAGGCCTTTAGATTCTAAAAATAGTGAAAAAACAAAATAATTTCCACTTGTAATTTTAAAAAAGTAACCGATGCAAAATGTGAAATTAACTGATGATTTTCATCGGCAATCGGTTGAAAATGACAACCCTGAAAACGGAGGAAAACGATTTACTCGAAACAATATTACTTCCTTTATTAGTAAAAATTATATTATTAGGCCATGCAAAGTTAATTACTTGGTTCTCAGGCCCTTTTTTGTCAAAATTGATGAGGGAGGGCGGCATTTTTTTTTATCCTTTTACTGCTGTAAAAAGTGATGCGGGAGGCATTTTTTCTTCTTTTTTTTGTGAAAAATATGGCAATGTATAAATCTTTTGTCTAAATGTCAAACGGAAACATGTTTTTTATTTATACATTGTCATAACGATGCTTTAAATCTCATTTAAGCATGAAGCGTTTCACCGACCACGCGATATAAGAGAAAAACGGATGCGGTTGTTTTTTCCGTACGGACAGCGCTACCGCATTTAAATTTTTTTTTTTACTATTGTTGCAAAAAAATCGGCAATGCGGCGACGAATTTCCACATGCGGGCGGGCCTGAGAACCAAGAAATTAACTTTGCATGGCCTTAGAGTAAATTCTATTGATTGCATATCAAAATAGAAATGAACTTTTATAATAGGATTTATTTTGATAAACTCTATTTTTCTTTTCAGTTTTGATATGTTTAATGCATTAATCACACCTTACTCCTTCTTTAAAAAAAAATCTCCAGATTTATGAAATGGTATGACCTAATCATTCAATTCCTGTATTTACTCAGCATTTCACTTCTATAAATTTAAAGCCATGGGAGGGCTTATTATCTGTTTTCAAATCAATTTTCATTTCAGAGGATGAATAAATAAGTTCATATCTTATCTGATTACTAAACATCCAAAGAGTATTTTTACAAAAATAATATTTCAAATGTGATATACCTAATTCTTAAAGCATTATACAATGAAGGGATTATTATAGTATTTCTATAAAAAAAAATCTTGTTTGTAATCATTGTATAATGTTGCACCTAAAACAGCATTTGACAAAATATGTAGGTTAAATTATGTTAAATATGATGTTTCATGTACTCACTATAAAACATTTACCTCCCAACATCACATGTTGTTTACTTCTACATTCAACCATGAATGAAATTGAAGAGTCTTTGTTAATACATATAGTTGTCAATTTATTGAGACGAAGAAAACCAGTTGGTTATTGTCCCCCCTTTTTTTTCATCTCTAGCATTCTATCCTAAGACATCATTTGTGTTTTTAATAATATAAAATGTGCATTACAATAGTGTATCTGGCTGATGAAACTAATGATAAAAATATACATCATAATAAAACAAAGAATTTTCTTCTTTTATTTATTCAGGAAACAACAAATTATTAAGATGATAAAGAATTATGCAGAACAAAAAGCAATTAAAAATCTACTTAACTATGAATACTTTAGCTACGAAAAACACACTTGTATTAATTTTTGGCCTGATATTGAAATATTTCCCCTTTTTCCCCTTTTTCAACTGTATCATGACTATGATATCAACAATCAGAATTCATTTCTGGTTTCCAAGTTTATGGGAATTTGATTCTGCAATTTCAAAACTTGCCAAATGAACAGCTCACATAAAAATAATTTTACAGTGAGTATTTCATCTTGCATCAGAAGCAACACAAACATCTATTTAGAAGGAATGTCTTGTATTTTTCAGAAAAATACCACCTCTACAATGGACAAGTTTAAATCCACAAACCATAATAGAGTTTATAGAGGACAATCACGCTGAGAGAATACCCAAGGTTGAGGTGCTCAAGGAAATCATGCAAGAGGTATTTTACTTAATACAAATGTGTCTTATATGACCCCATCTAACATTATTGCCCTTAGCCATGAGTTTCCATGGGGGGTATCCATTTATTCATGACCTAAAGTTCAGGTTCACTCTAACTAGATTCCTGCAGCATTATGTCCTCAGTGCAGAAAGGTCTACTACATATTATTGCTGTTTAACATGAGTTTGAAGTCATTGCATCATCTAGTATAATGTCCATGCCTTGAAATACAATACCAAAAAATGGCTAGCCAAATAATGATTGGGCCTAGAAAACTTTAGTCTAAAGATTCTAGGTGGTGAATCCAGTATTGCATTAATAATGAATTCAATGTAGGTATGTGATTAACCCAGTGGTAACAAATTGTATACATTTATTAAATATCAGCATATTACATAACATAAAAACATGTCAAAATTATTAATTTAACCACACACATTGAATAACATTAAATATGGTCATTGTCTCTTAAGGCTGTATCAGATAAACATTGGAGTTATCAACATATTTCTTTCATTAATGAATTTTTAGGCTGGTATTACTACTGGATATCAGGAGAGACCATGTTTAGACCCTACGGAGAGGCAATGCCCGAATTCAGCACCAAACAAACTGAGTGGGGAGGTAAATAGATTTTATACAGGTGTAATATGGTGTATGTTGTAGAGAGAATAGTCAGAATTAGAAGGACATATGTAAACTGATAAATAAACAGAATATACTAGGTACAATCATACACTGATTTAATGGTATGAGTTCAGTTGTTCATACCACTGATAAGTCTACTGGAACAGTCAGATGAGTGACAGCAATCAATGTTGTTTTCCCTATTTCCTTTCTTGTATAAAGAAAGTTTACAAAACGAATAGCTACCTCTAACATCAAACCATTTAACATACAAAAAAGACTGACATGTGAGGTTGAAAAACCAGATCATGACATGTGGTGGTTAATGGCATCCACATCATCCCCTTCTTGGTAATTGTTTGTATTTCTACAATGCACTATTTGACCCCAGACTACAAGTATACACAAGTTAATTAGACACGCAAGTATTTAATTCATCCAAAGGATATACAATAATACCACCCTGTAGAAAAATTATAAAAAAAATAAATGAAATGAAATTTAGATGGATTTAATATTAATGTTAGTACAACGCAAACCAAGATCATTACAATGTATGATCTCTGTGCACTTACTTAAAGGAATCACTAAATATGAGTAGCTTCATGTAAATGATGCAGTGACCTCTTTAACCCTATGACATATTTAAAATGAAAACAGGTATTCTATCACAGAAAACAGACTCGTATCTTGATTTGAAACATGTGAACAATGGGTGCATACTAACAACATTTGTCAAAATAAGGTTGATATTTAAGACAATATTTAGTGTGAATTCTCCATGCCTATAATTAAGATCTCCTTGTAGACTTTGTTAGCATAGTTAATTGGCCACACTCATTGATACAACTACACAATAGGGCTTTAATTTCCACTTTTTTATGGTTAAACTCTTTGAACGGTGAACCGACCCTAGCTTTAAAGATGTGACGTTTTATGTACATACAACACCCACAGTGTTTTTAAAAAATTTGAACAATTGTATAAGCCAGGAATGTTTAGAAGTTATTGACTTGCCGATTAAATTACCCAGGTTGTAATTAAGATGGTCAAACCAACAGCTAGACTTTATCTTGTATTCTGATCAAGTAACTTACACCCAAAAAAACTCTTGACTGATCAAAATTACTACACAATAGATATCTGAACAAAGACAGTACAAATAGTTGAGGAAAAATCTAGATATAATAACAGACGATTTCATATTTTTATGAAAAGAAAATGATATTTTATAGTTTTGATTGTCCTGATATCAATATTTAACTAAATCATGAATTCTTTTATTTCTTTATTTAAATTGCAAGTCATTTAAAAAGTTTTATTTTTATGAATGAAGTATTGATATAACATGTGTGTGATTTTTAATGTAATGTGTATAGATTATTATAAATAATGTATTTCAAGTCAAAAACCAACCATTCTGAAAAAATTTAATCTAAACACATCAGTTAGTATTTAATAAAATTATATATATTAAACCAATAAAATTATATTAAGACTATCAAGTATACAGTAAATCTACCATGAATTTTACATCCGTTACAGTTACTTGAGGTTTGGTATTCTTACAGGATAGACTAGGTTTGGCATACTGGCTGGCTAGTCTAGCTTTGGTATTCTTACAGGATAGACTAGGTTTGGCATACTGGCTGGCTAGTCTAGCTTTGGTATTCTTACAGGCAGGAGGACTTTGTTTTTTTTTTTTAAAGTTGTCCCTCTAAATTTAGTTTTTCAGATACAGAAAGTTCAACTGAAATAAAAGAGTAACATTTTATGTAACGTAAAAATATACATTTTTTAAATTTCTGTTTCAGATTCCAGATATTGGAGCTGAGTTAACTAATGGGTGTAGTGGATTTGCTACAAATTTAATGCATTGGCATGAAGATTTGATAGTTGGTGGGACCAAGAAAAATAAAACTGGCCATATTGTTAGGTAGGTCAAGAGAGACTGATGATTCCATTGATCTTGGCACAAGTTCTGGGTTGTTCTTATAAAATATTTACTTTTCCTGCCAAAAATATAAGTGTTTTAAAAAGTTAAGCATGTCATGAAAATATCGGTTTGATTTTTCTGTTTACTATTTACTGTGCTTGGCTGAGATTTATGATCATTCTTAACTTTAAAAATATGTAAATATTTTGACAACAGAATTTTTTAAGAAAGCGGGTCATGAAGTTAAAAATAATTTAAGTGTAACTGATTATGATAGTGAGAATATAAGACTAGATTAATCAGATTCATGAAGTGTATTAAAGCAGTATTGTTGAAGTGACAGTACCTATTATTAATGATGAGTTCTAACTATTGAGTAATCAGTACAAAATCTCTTCACAGTCTAAGGCATAGAAAACACTTCTATAGTCTACCTCAACTTATTTAATATTGATCCCAGATTTAATCATCTTACACATACCTTTTAATAGAAAACTTTTCAACATTTCATTTGGAATGGGAAAAAAAAGATGAATAAAAATAATATATTGCATACATTTTTATGTAAATTTACAAAAGATGAAAAATAATGCCTAAGAAAGTATGTTTAATCCAATGATGATATTCTGTCAATTTTTCAGAAGAAAAGACACCAAGAGGTCCAACTTCCGTCTTTAATTTGATTGTGACGTATCTAGATATTGTCATTATCAGGGAGCCTATTGTAGATTTAAATTAAAAATAGTTTTTTATTCATTTTTAAGAATCTTTTGAAAAATTGTATTTAAAAAAATGATTTAAAAAAAATCATTGTGTATAAACAACTTGTGTGTGAAGTTGTGAACTATAAACAACTTGCGTGTGAAGTTGTGAACTATGTCACTGCTATTTTTAATAGAAAACTGCATTTGTTGTTCATATATTTTGCAGAGCTGAAGCCTTGCAGTCCGTAGTGCAGTTAATGGCTGAGAAATCTTTGTATGAGTTTTGGCAGGGTGAATATAAAGTACACAGTATAGAGTGGAGTGAAGACAAGGCCAAGAAGGTCTTAGAAACATGGCAGAGAAAGTTTATAGATGTATGTAAATTATCTATGTATATTATATGTTTTGTCTGTTTCTTGATTAATTTTATAAGTAAGTTAATTTTATTTAAAGTTGGTATATATATATACCTATACATTTAACAAATTACATGAGCCACATGAAGCTGTAAAAGATCTAGATCTGAAAATTTGAAGTAAAATCATGAATAAGAATTAAAAAAAAAGTATATGCTGTAAATCAGTTCATCAATACATGTATAATATAATGACCTGATATTAGTCCTGTGGCATTATCAAACAGTAAGCAATGTTAAAATGGACACTGATGTTTATGTTTCAGGTTGTGTATGGTATGTCTGGAACAAATAACAGTTCAGACTCTGTGTACGGCTTTACTACTACCTCATTGTTAGACATCATGACAGAGTTCTCCAGTGTTAGTGTTATCAGGATAGCATTTGGTTATATACTTATGGTGAGTTATAGATCTCTTTGAAGTTATC
Organism: Gigantidas platifrons; assembly: GCA_002080005.1. Taxonomy (NCBI): domain Eukaryota; kingdom Metazoa; phylum Mollusca; class Bivalvia; order Mytilida; family Modiolidae; genus Gigantidas; species Gigantidas platifrons. The sequence goes on from MJUT01061338.1 coordinate 732,160, forward strand.
AAAAAAGAGTATTAAATGTAACTAGACAAGTAGATTAAATAAAATTAACTGGTAACAATACAATACTTTTTATATATATATATATATATATATATAATGTCATCTTGTTGTCAAAAGAGAATTGCCATTTTTAGTTTTTATTTAATCAGAAAATCATCATAATTAAAAGATTTCTACAAGCAAACAAATTTTTATAATGTTGCTACATTTTATAGTTATTAGATATGTAAATTAAAAACATTCAAAATATTTCTTTATCTGTTGCAGATTGTATATGCCTGTATCTCACTGTTGAAGTGGAACAATGCTGTTCAGTCACAAAGTGGCATTGGTATAGCTGGTGTACTATTGATAGCTCTATCTGTAGCTGCTGGCCTGGGTATCTGTTGTGTACTAGGGATACCTTTTAATGCTGCCACCACACAAGTTATCCCATTCCTGGCATTAGGTTTAGGAGTGGATGACATGTTCCTGATAGCTCATACTTATTCAGAAAATGCTGAAAAGAAAAATATTCCACTACATGTAAGTATTGATTGGATTTATTGTTGATCTTTACTCTTTAACTACTTGACAAGGGTTTATTTTAATAATAATTTGATTATGAAATGAAGAATTCTCATCAGTTGCATAGAAATCAAATATGTGGAAAAAAACATTAAAAAATTCACTTGTACACTTTTATAAAATTTCTACTAGATATTCTTGCAGGAGTTTGACCACATACAAGTATTCTGGTAAAAATAATTTTCTATATTTTTACAGGAGCAGACAGGTGAATGTTTAAAGAGAACTGGTGTGACAGTTTTGTTGACGTCCTTCAATAACATGATGGCATTCTTCACAGCAGCTATAATACCTATCCCAGCTTTGAGGGCATTCTCTTTACAGGTCAGTTTTGTTAGTCAGATTATAGTCAGTTTATGGTCAATTTTGTTTCAGTCAGTCTATAGAAATTACCACCTATTAAAATGAATCCTCAGACTATAACAGCAATGAACTTGTCTTGATTGTGATCTCTGAAGATCTGTCATTATATCTTCTACTCTGAAAATATATTTGTGCCAAAGAAATTAAATTAAATATCAGTCTCATATGGTATTTCGAAGCCCTGAAAAATTTATGCCAGATTCAAATCACCATATGGTATTTTGACCCTAGGGTCAAACTTCAGTCATATAATTTTGAACCCAATCATGGGGATGGAGGGAAGCAAACATCTATGTATCTCTGGACAATTAGTACTGAACATAATTATAGCAGAAGTAATGTTTTATTTTACAGGCAGCTATTTTGATCCTATTTAATTTAGCCACAATAATTCTAGTCTACCCTGCTATATGTAGTATGGATTTACAAAGAAAAGATGATAAACGTATTGACATATTTTGTTGTTTTCAAAGGTGAGTTGATATTTTATTTTGTTATTTTATAAATGCCAAGATTAATTTTCAATATCTCCAAGGACATTTTTTTTATTAGTTGATAATAATTATCATTTCTTCCATGAGAAATATTAATGACACAGCTGCTTTTTTATTGTTTGTAATATTGTATTTTTCATATTCAAAATTGTCATAATTCATAAGATTGAAAAGCCACAAGTCTATTTTTCAGTGAACATTAATTATATAAGTTCTTGTATTAATTTTTATTTTTTTATTTTTCAGTTTTGCAGATACCAAAAACCTGGTTATGGAATTACAACCACGCCATGATTTCCAGCTGCGGGAACAGAGTCCCCCTCCAAGTTATAGCCCTCCTCAATATAGTCCTAGTCCTCCTCCTAGTTATTCCTCTACTGTACTCCACAACACTGTGGCACAGACAGCCTCTGATGGTGTACATACTGTTACCAGTCTAGCTCCAAATGAAGGTGTCTTTTTACCACGAGGACAGTTAGCAACAGGTAAGTTAATATCTACATTGGAAAATAACACTTTTCTAAAATTTTCACTAAGACGAGTTTTCTATGATTAAATTTGAACTCTGAGATACATTGTGTATATCATGTACTTATTTTATCATTAATGGTTTAAAATGGAGTGAAACAATGAAACTGGACAATGCTCTTCTATAATACTTTTAAGATTTTCTGCCTAGATTACATTTAAATGTTATAAGTGTATGAAATCTAGAATTCCTGCAATTCATGTTTGTCATGATCAATTGTTAGTATAAAGTTTTATATTGTATAATTTAGATACAGTTACAACATCATCAAGAACATGTTTGACACCAGAAGAAAGTGCCTCCTGTAGACAAAGCTTTGCCATGGCACAAAAGAAATGTCTGACAGCTACATTTACTTCTCTAGCAAAACAGCATTATATTCCGTTCTTACAGAAGAAATGGGTTAAGGTTAGTGTTATTATCACAGGAAGTGAGGAGGGCTAGGGGAGGTTATGGTGTTTAATGCCACTTTCAACAATATTTCAATTATATCGTGACGAAGTGAGTAAAAGGCACAGGGCAAAAATTGGTAATGTTGGTAGAGGTACACAAACAGGAGTGAGGTCAATGGGTGATGTGGTTTATATAGAAGGGTGAAGGAGTGCTTGTTGTATTTAGGGGGGGAGAGATTAATAAGAATAAGAATGCAGTCAGCCTTTTTAATAGAAAATATCCTTGTGCAATCATTATATAAATATAAAAAAAAATTATGGTAAAGTAAATCTTGCATTTATTGAAATTTCAAATGAAGGTTTCTTGGCACCTGGACCTGTTGCATTTATTGAAATTGCAAATGAAGATTTCTTGGCACCTGGACCTGTTTCATTGAAACAAATATATACCACCACCATATGCCTTTGTAAAACAATATCAAGGTTAAAAATGGGAATGTTGATGCTCATGATGTTTACAAAACAAAACAAAAATAACAAAAATGCTCTTATTTAAAGTTTGGGATGTAACATATTGTTGTTTTGTTAGTAAATGTGTATATAAGAATTAACTGAAGTGTGTTATTGGATAGTCTCTCATGTTTATTTACACATCCATATCCTTTCTTACTGATATGCTCTAAAATATATATGAGATTTTGATTTTTGAATAGATACTATTTAAAGAGAAACTATTAAACATACTCTTTATAATCCATGATATATTGTGAATCAGTAATTTTCAAGAACATTCAAAGAGCTATTGGTTATATTTTGTCTTCGGAAGAGTAAAGAAAACTTTGCCACATACCCCCCCCCCATACACACCACAAACAAACATGACAGGATAAAATATCTATAGTTGTAATTGTTTTGTATTTACAGGTTTTCACTATCATTGGATCTTTAATTCTTCTGTTCATTGGGATATATGGTACAGCACAAGTAAAAGATGGCTTAGATTTAACTGATGTTGTACCCAAAGATACCAATGAATATAAATTCTTACAAGCAGAGGCCAAATATTTTGGCTACTATAACGTGTATATGATTACAAAGGTCAGTATTTACAAAATCTGTTATTATTGAATATCTTACAAATCAACACAATTTTCTAATTCTGATCAGTACACCATGAGTCACCTTCATCTGTCAGATAGTAAATCATACCTATCTTTTTGTGTGAAATAAGTAGCATACTGTAAATTTATTTTCTAGTTTGAAAATTTGATATATTTATGGAAGCATTTACTGAAAATAAAATCTTGAAATGTTCTTGTGAAATAATATTGGAAAGGTTTTATAACTTGTTGCGTTACAAATTATTTTGACAGTGGAGATGTTTTATTGAAAGTTCTATGTTTATAGGATGGATTTGATTATCCCAACAACCAACAGTTATTGAGAGATTACCACAGAGCTTTCAGGACTGTTGACAACATTATAAAGAGACAGGACAGTTCTATGCCTGAATTCTGGTTGGATATGTTTAGAGATTGGCTCAAAGGTATTACATTACTTCCTTTAATTGTTTGATGACTAAAGACATATTTGTAGCAAGTTTTCATAATATTGTTTCACAAAATTGTTAATACTGTGTTGTATAAATAACTGATGTTAAGGCCAAAGATTAAAAATACTTAAATACAATATTTCTTTTTGATGAATCTTCAATTACATAAAGGTATTATGTTCATAAAAAAAATGAAGTTACCTCCCCTTTTAGAGCTGCAGAAATGTTTCCATGTGTGACATAATTTGATTTTCATATGAACACTATTTCAGATATCCAGCAAGTGTTTGAGAAGGAGCTATCTGAGAAGAGGATACATATAGATGGTTGGCACTACAATGCTTCTGATAAGGCTGTACTAGGTTATGTGCTGATGTTACAGACAGGAGACTTGGACAACCCTACTGATAAAACTAAGGTTGGTCACTTAAAATATCGCTATTCTTCTTATTTATGTTCAAATCTACTAGTTTTTCTCCTCTATAAAATGTATTATGCATATTGCAATTATTTCCCTCCCCCAATATTTTCATTTACAGAGGGTTGCCAAGTAGCATCTTGAATTTATAAAGGATTGGGATGCTAAGATAATAAAATTCTTGTGTTCAACTATTTTTGGATAACATGAAAAAGTGCTTATTGTTTTGTACACCAGTTTTATGTATGTGATATGATCGTAAATTGTTTGATACATCATACACCCACATGGCGAGGTTTTAAAACCTATATGTTTTTACCATTTTGTATAAATTGATATTAAATATTATAGGGTTATTAACCCTTTTATTGTATAGCAGCAGAAATTTAAATTGGTAAGAGCACAATTTTTAACCAGTTGATTAAAGGGATATTGCATGTGAGCAAATATGGGGCGATGTTGCAAGTTAATTTTTGTTAGGTTACATTCTATATGAAGTATTACAATATACTGCCATGCATGATTATTTATCTGATGTAAAACTGACTATTTTCTACTATTTTTATATATTTTATACAAATTGTGAATTATTTCAGGTTTTACAAAACAAACTTGTGAATGATGATGGAGTTATTAACACTGATGCCTTCTATAACTACCTAACAGCATGGGTCTCCAATGATGCCATGACATATGCTGCCTCCATGGCCGACTTCCATCCACTTCCATCTATGTGGATTCATGACTCTTATAACCATTATGATTTCAAAAGTAAGTTATCTTTACCATGCCTGTTTTGATACCACTATAAAAATATAATATGTTAACAGAAGTCAAGACACAAATCATTATACAGTGTAACAAAGAATACTTAAACAAATTGTTAACTCAAAACTTCAATGATTGAAAATGAAATAAATAACCAAAATAGAAAATTAAATGATATGTTTATTTACTTTTCAGTACCAAAAGCTCAGCCTTTGGTGTATGCACAGATTCCATTTTACCTCACTAATCTGTCAGCAACAGAGGCTATTCTGGAAACTATAAAGGTTGGTATTTATATACAGTGCTCTCTCATTAGCATATTATTGTCATTTGCAAATACCTTAAAGTTCATGAAAATGTACTGAAATGATCTGCAACCTACTGTGTTGCTCTAGGATTATCTTTCACATATTTTTAGATGTCTCAATTTTTGAGATCTGCTAAATATGTCCCCTTTCTTTTTTATGTTGACATGTGTGTTATTTTGATATTGAATGAATATTCTTCAATAATATTTGTGTTGTTTCTTTTTGATATCAAGAATAATTAAAATCATCTCAGAATCAATGATGCATAATTGTTGTGCTGAAAATATTCATCAAAATATGGCATTAGCAATATTAAGTTTATAATATTAAAATGAAAATGATGGATGTTTTTTCACTATTTTAGGCTATGAGGGCAATATGTGATACATACACAGAACGTGGATTACCAAACTATCCTAGTGGAATACCATTTACATTCTGGGAACAGTACATCAAACTACGCCTTTACTTGTCTTTATCTATCCTGTGTGTATTAGTTGTCACGTTTATTGTAATGACCATAGTCCTGATGAACCCATGGTTAGCCAGTATCATTGTAAGTATAATATGTACTGCTAATACTATACCATGATATAACTGACATCTTGTTGAAAGTGGCATTAAACACCATTTCCCTCCCTTACTGCTATTACCCTAATGTTTATATAATAGATGGAGACTGTATTGTAAACCTTGGAACTTTAGTTCATATAGACTTAAACTACAAGAAGTTTCTGATTCAGAGGGGGGGGGGGTTAATTTGATTCATTAATATTAAGATGTTAAAGAGATTTACTTTGAAACATGAATTGTCTGTTTGAACCAGTAT
>MJUT01061338.1:749192-763567 GCA_002080005.1 Gigantidas platifrons
CACAGTTGACTGACCTGTAAGTCTATGTCATGTATGTTAAGGCCACAGTTGACTGACCTGTAAGTCTATGTCATGTATGTTAAGGCTACAGTTGACTGACCTGCAAGTCTATGTCATGTATGTTAAGGTCACAGTTGACTGACCTGTAAGTCTATGTCATGTATGTTAAGGTCACAGTTGACTGACCTGTAAGTCTATGTTGTGTATGTTAAGGTCACAGTTGACTGACCTGTAAGTCTATGTCATGTATGTTAAGGTCACAGTTGACTGACCTGTAAGAGTCTATGTTTAAGGCTACATTAACAAGATTGTTATATTTCAGGTACTATTTCATTGATCTGACTTGTCTAATTAATATTAACCATTTTTCATTTATTTTCAGATACTTCTTCAATGTTCTAGCTGGTCTTGTAGTGATTGGTCTGTTTAATGGATTGGTTTTACTACCAGTTCTGTTGTCAATCCTGGGACCAAGAGGAGAGGTAAGAATAATAAACTAATAATTTTGTTAAATATTTATTATTTAATTTTAGATAGAGTATTTGTGCAACCTACAAATGACTAGCACAGTAGAATATAAAATTTGTTGAAAAAATAAATTCATTCCAATTCTTTTGGATAAATATTTTTTAATAAGTCTTGTTCTTTCACTCTATCCAATTATTAAACATTTATTACATTATTTTCCCTATTTGAAAAAAAAGAACTGAACTACCAGGTAGTGTTTACAACATGAACTAATAAAGTTTTTAGCTGATTTTAAGATGAAACATGTATGGAACATTTTGTGTAAAGAATATACTGCTAAATATTTGGAAATTATTACATTTTATCCCCAAAATATTTTTGCTATTGGTTGTTACTGAGCTATAATGGCGATCCATATATTTGTTTATACTGAAATTTTCTGAAACTCTGAAACCTCGAATTAAAAGTGTTCTGTTTATACAGGTAAGACCTTTTGATGACGGAGATAGACTGCCTTCACCCTCTCCTGAACCTTCACCGAAACCAAAGAAAAAATCTGCTTCTAGGTCAACTAGGAGTAGCAGACGTCTGTATCCACGTATTCCATCTGATATTTCCTTGACAACCATATCAGAGGAGCCAACACAGTATTCATCACATGAAATTATTGTAGAACCAGAAATTATTGTAGAGACAACTACAGTTCCTATGAATGGAACACAACATAGTACTAATAGCAGTAGAAATGTAAGTCATATTTCTCTGTTACATGTACCATACAACAGGTTTTTTTTACAGGAATGTTTGACCAGTTGTAATTTTGTGATTATTATTATTGTACAATGTGGAACCTGTATAAACCAAACACCTGTTTATTCATAAAATCTAGTACCAAGGAGGTTCAGTTAAGATGATTTATATGTTTTACTGTATAAATATCATCATTTTTGGCAATTTTGTTTTTTTATTATCCCCTCGCCAACAAAGTTGCGAAGGGATATAGTAACGCTACCGTCCATCCGGCCTTCCGTAACATCCTTGTGAACACTATAGAATCAACATCCTTCAATGGATTTTAACTAAACTTGATACATACTTAGTCCTTAGAAGAGTCTGGAATCCTTTTGATTTTAAAGGTCATAGGTTAAAGGTCAAGGTCTCGGGGTCTAATTTTTACCCTGTGACATCTTTGTGCACACTCTAGAATCAACATCCTTCAATGGATTTTGACCACACTTGGTACATACTTAGTCCTTAAGAGAATTTGAAACCCTATTGATTTTCAAGGTCAAAGGTCAGGGTCACCAGGTCAATATTTTTACCACGTAACATCCTTGTGAACACTCTAGAATCAACATCCTTCAATGGATTTTGACCAATCTTGGTACATATTTAGTCCTTAAGAGAATCTGAAACCCTATTGATTTTCAAGGTCAAAGGTCAAAGTCACAGGGTCAAATCTTTAGGCGAAGGGATACGCCACGCTTTACGTTGCCCTTGTTTTATATATAATGATGTAGTGATTGAGTAACCAATAGTGTTCTATCATTGATGATTAAAATTATAAAATTTTAACTTTAATATGTTATCTAAATAACTTTTAACTTATAATATTATTATAACGATATCTCACATAAATTTTAATAAAATCTTAAATTTTTACTAAATAATTATTTTCAGAATACACCACCAACTTCTGCTACATCAACACCACCACCATCAAGACATGTTACCAGGGTAACTGCTCATGCTACAGTCAAAGTAGAAGTTCATACACCTATTCCAGGTAAGGCAATGTACACAGTGGAAGGGAGATAATCATGATTCAAATATAGTACATCTCTGAAATACAGTGCTTAGTTAGGTTTAAAGGAAATTTTACTTTCAAGTGATTTAAATGAATAAATACATTTTACATTACACTGCATATCATACATATTTGTACAATATGTCTTAAATAGATTTTAATGAATAAACAACATATTTGTTATTTTTAAGATCATTCAGTTCTTTGAATTGTAGGCATGAAATATGTAACTTTTTACGATATGTATTTAAAAAAAAAAAAGCTTTCAGTAAATACATTTGACCTGGCTGTAAACTATATATTTCATAAATGTCAGAAATAGAGCCGATATATATATATATGCAAGACTAAGTCAAGGGAGATAACCATATTTGTATCTGTCAATTAAATAAGACTGTTTTGTTGTAGAAATTATGATTTTTATTTTTTTACAGGTTCTGTTCACAGTGTAGATCATGATCATGTTTATAAAAGCAAAAGACGGAAAGAATTGGACAGTTCTGATTCAGATTCATGTTCAAATTCCTAGCAGGTAAATAAAGTTATGTAGACAAATCTTTAACATAATATAAAGAAAAACGTAGATATCACACTTAGACACGACACATTTCTGGAATAAATTTCATAATTTAAAAGACTTTTGGAGCTAGAAAGCTAAAGGCCCTAAACAGTATAGCTAAAATCTTCTAAGGCCCTAAACAGTATAGCTAAAATCTTCTAAGGTCCTGAACAGTATAGATAAAATCTTCTAAGGCCCTAAACAGTGTAGCTAAAATCTTCTAAGGTCCTAAACAGTATAGCTAAAATCTTCTAAGGCCCTAAACAGTGTAGCTAAAATCTTCTAAGGCCCTAAACAGTGTAGCTAAAATCTTCTAAGGCCCTAAACAGTGTAGCTAAAATCTTCTAAGGCCCTAAACAGTGTAGCTAAAATCTTCTAAGGTCACCTAGGCCTGAGGGAGGAGAACCTTAGTTTTAATAATAATTACATTATTTAGGACCTAGAAAAAATTAAATAAAAAATATATCTAATAAACAATGTCAGATTCTGTTCACTGATGTCTGGATTTTTCTACCTAAAATAATAAACTTCTATATTTGATTATTTTTCACACATTTGTCATTAATACAACACAATTATATTATACAAGAAGATACATTTAAATTTAGAACCATGATTGCCAAGGCCATTTGTCATGGTCTTTTATTTGTGCTACTGATTGAAGTGAGAGGTAGTTGTTTGTTTTGTTGATACTTTACTTACTTATTTATTTTTTTGTATCATTTAATTATTGAAACCTTTTCTTTTTCAGACGTTCAGTGCTACTAGACTTAATGATGGTGCTATTTATTATTTATACAGTATTTTATGGTTGTGTGTATGGCTGCCTGCGTGTGTGTGTGTGTGTATGTGATCACCCATGACACAAAGACATTTCTATATGGCGGCTTAAGGCCAGTTTTCACTCAGGAACAATGTTTGTATCAATCAGATGATAGGACGGCTAACTACGGGTATTCTTTCACGGGATCTATTCTTCATCGTCTTCAGGGCTGAGTTGTGATTTAGTATTTATTTGTATTGAACAAGGGGAAGTAACTCTTGTTTATATGTTAAGCATTGTTTTATGTTACTGGTGTACAAAATTCTTGTTTTGTAAGATATTGTAATTAGCTAATTATTATGTAAATATGTTAATGATGTAAAGTATTTGTTATAATTCTGTTGATTGTTAAAGCATTTACCATCATTTACATACTGGAGATAAAATCTCATTTCATTTTGTTGTTAAATCATTGTATATGACTCTTTGTATTATAATTGTTCTTGACATTTGATATAGTATTAGAAGTTGCCAGCATTATGTTTTGTACATCGTGTACCTCCAACAATAACAGAATCGTTAGATAAGCTCAGGGCATTGGTTTAATTCTGTTTTAGATAACCCTTTTAAAAAGCAAACGTCTAAATGCAATAGTATCTAAGTTTCATGGTAACAAAAGCCCTTTATATTTTGTTTTTTTCAACAATACAAACAACATGTATTACAATACTCCTGTTCATTGTACAGTTCACTGAGTGTTGCTGTTTACTTGTAGATGGTGGTAAAACAATTTTCCAAAGTTGTCCAGATCAAGATATTTGTATCATATAAAGCACAATTAAGTTTGATGTTATTGTCAGATAATTGATGCTAACACATATTTAGATGGATCGTTTAGAAATTTTGTTTTAAAATAATTTTTCACAACAAAATAACTTCAAAATTCTATATTTAGCTAATACTATGACATGAAAAAATTCTCAAATTAAACTAAAATTTCCACCAAACACTATCTTGTTTACAACAATGTTAATTTTGATGTGGTCATGTTGTTAAATGCCAAAGATTTTAGTGAAGTATTTGTGTAGTTTCTCAGGCCGACATTAGAGTTTGTTAGTCCCCCTGTTCATCTTTTTCAGGGTAGTTATAAGAAATCCTTCTGTAAATCCTACCTTCTTCTCCAAACCATCGTCATGGTTTTGGCTTCTTTTTATGTTTTTTTCTCTTTCTATTTTGTTAATTTAACACTTAATTTCAATGTTACTTGTTAATTCTTATGGCATACTTTTTTCTCTTTCTGAAATATCTCTTTGACAATGTTCATGTAGATACCGTTTTAAAATTTATTATATTTTAATGTTTGTACATTTTGTATTTTAACAACACTACGCATTTACTACCAGTGCCTTTTCGTTATTTTGATGAGGTTTATTTGGTGTAAAAATATGCAGTCTTCTAATCGAGTAGTGCTAAAATTGTGGTCAGTATTTACACAATGTGCCCTTATGTATAGTTTCACTTCATAAAATTCCAATCATTCTAATAATAAAATATCCTGTTTATCAGGGTAGACAACTCTGTTAGAGTATTTACAATGGTGCGAGAGCTTTAAAGTATTTATTTGTAATGATATTTGTTGTTACATTGTAGTGGGGAATGTGTGTGTGTGTGTTGTTTCTCCTATTTTCAAGAGCAAAAAAGGATGGTTCCTGTAAATTAAGTAATATACATTATTTTCCCCCTCTTTTATAGGTTCCAAGATTTATATATACATGTATATATATAGATTCTCCTTCAGTTGCCCGTGGATTACGATATTTCTCCACTCAAGAGAGTTGAATTAAAAATTTTAACCACAAGCCGTCAGGCAAGTGGTTAAAATTTTTAATTTAACTCTCGAGAGTGGAGAAATATCGTAACCCACCTGGACAACTGAAGGAGAATTTGTTTCTCCCATTATTTAACACAAACTTTATTTCAAAAGCCGTCAAACGAGTCAAATGCGGGGAAAGGCACGAGACATTTTAATCCTCTAGAGGATTACAGATTTTTCCACCACTGGCTCAGCGGGGTTAAAACGACGTCATAATGGGAGAAAGTTGTTTAATTGACATACATTTTTTCATATTTTAACAAAAAGAAACCAGAATATTAGATATTTAAATTCCTGAAAAAAAAAACTCTTAACATGATTTTTTTAACTTCAAAATGTATGAAAATTTTACCTTTTATATCATCAGAAAACAAAATATTCTTAAATTTTCTTTGATAGTTTTTACCTACAAAAACAAATGAAGGATTATAAATGAGTAATCTCCCTTAGGTTTATTTGTTATTAGAAGGAACATGAGAGTGAAAGAGTGCATGTCGTGTGTAAGTACATGTATTGTCTAATGGTTAGTGATTTTTGTGAATGTTGAAAGTTTAGTTTACAACTTATAGTGCTGTTAAAACGTACTTTTTAAAAGGTTTGTGCAGAATCCCCAATATTTGTGATTTTTGTTTAGATACATTTTTCATATTGTTTCAGAACTTTGAATTTTGAATTTTGAAATGAATTATCTTTTGATCTTTGTCAAATTAAAATTTACGATTAAAATATGAAATTATAAGAATGAAAGAAAGAAAAATGACATGTAAAATGTTGATGTTATTTATGTTCCTGATCCATCAAACGAACATTCAGTTAAAGACAATATAAATATGATTTAAGACAATTACACCTGGTGACCTCATTTTACCTGTAAAAATCATGACATTTTATTGGTGCAACAGGTGACACTGCCAGTATCAATCAGTTTATTATTATTTTTGTATGACAACCCCTCCTGTGCCTCTATTCTGTCATGTTATATGAAGACATTACACCCAAATCCTTACCAAATCATAATCATTGTTACCTCATAGGGTGTAATGGTGAGGTTCAGGAGGGGTGAATTGCCTGTGATAGGTCTGATTGGACTTATATAAATATTATATATATTATGATATATATATGTGGTAGTAATTGTGTTCAAACCTTCTAAGGAAGGCTGGATCATTATTACATACAATGATAAAAATAAAGTTACATAAATTTGATATTTGTCTTATTTACTAAAGACAGTTTGTGGAATGAATGAATGAGAAATGGATGTAAATATTGAGTGAGTGATTGTTGTTTAATGCCAACTCAGTAATTCTTCAGCTATATCATGGTGAGAACAAGTTAATTTTCAATGAGATGATGATGTGGTCCACTTTGTACTAGACCAACATGCTTAGTTGGATTTTATCGTGCTAGTGCACTGAAACAACAGTCTGCGGTAGACATGTTGCTCCACTCGGTAGACATGTTGCCCCACTCGGTAGACATGTTGCCCCACTCGGACATATTATCCTGATTACAACCCAACCAGTCTCTGCTCTTTCTCCTTAATGCTGTGTGCTAAGCAGAGAAGTAACACATACCAATTTTATAGTCTTTGGTTTGACACGATCGGGCTCAACCCACATCAACCACACTGGAATTACACATGTTCATCATTACACCACCGATGCAGTTGTGGGTGTGAATATACATGAGATAGTACAATAAATATATAATTAAAATATATAAACAGGTTGTAACACTCAGGGTGTAGATTTAAGTGATGAGAGAGAGAAAAAAAGACATCACTTATAAAAGGTGAAGGAATAATTCGTCAATCTGTCAAAATCATATCTGTTGACCTGAAAATAAACATAATAGGAGGGTTAGTGTTACAATGTACTTATTGGTGGTAGGGTGCCATGGTGATGATTTCTCGAAATTCAGGATATTAGGTTTAAACAAATAAGTATTTAGGTTGGAAGAAGAGTTTGAAGATACCAAAGGAGTAATCAGAATTTGTAAATTGAAGAACAGCCAACACAGAAGATACCAAAGGGATAATCAGAATTTGTAAATTGAAGAACAGCCACCACATGGCCAAAAGTCAAAGGAGAAAAGGACACTCAACGATCTACGAAACATACACATAAAACAAAAGATCAAGTAACACGAATCCCACTAAAACTGGGGGTGAACTCGGATGTTCCTGCTCCACTGCTGGCACCCATTAGGGTTAGGTTTATGGTGTTTAATGTCACTTTCAATAATATTTTAGCTATATGGTTTCTGTCAGTTTTATTGGTAGGGGAAGCCAGAGTACCAGGAGAAAACCACTGACCTGCCGCAAGTCACTGACAAACATTATCACATAATGTTGTATAGAGTACAACTGGCCATGATCAGGATTCAAACTCGTAACTTTAGTGGTGATAGGCACTGATTGTATAGGTAGTTGTAAATCCAACTACCATACAATCATGACCACAACCACAATGGTCCTGATAGCATTTGGAAGAAACATATACCATCTGTGTATGAGCTTATGACCACCAGTTTCTTTTAACAAATATTCCCAATAGCTATGTTGCTTGAAACTTGTAAAACAAAAAAAGTAACCTATCCTGAATAAAGTCTAAATGATTGTTTTTCTGTGTATTATTTTCTTCTACAATAAAGGATGAGATGAATATTCATTCATATAAGTACCATTCAATCACTCCACCAGCATTGAGGTATGCATCTGCAACTTTTTGGTTAATCTGTGCTAAAAGTATGCTTATGAAAAGAGCAAGACAAGATTGTGAACAAACAACAAGGAAAAAAGCAAAAGAAGAAAGAGGGTCAAACAAGATGGTATACATCACAGAGGAACAAAAAAAAAGGACAATTCGCAAGATAAAACAAAGATATCAAAAGGGTAATCAGAAGTTGAAATTGAAGAAAGATAGACAATGCCATGACCAAATGAAAAGGACAAACAATTCATAATACTACACAGACAACTGAAGAAAGATAGACAATGCCATGACCAAAGGAAAAGGACAAACAATTCATAATACTACACAGACAACTGAAGATTGGGCAACACAAAACCGGTAGTGAACTCAGGTGTTCTATAAAGGTAAACAGTTCCTGACTTATTACCGGGTTTGTAACTAGATTAACAGGATGGATGCCACTAGTGGAACAGGAACTGTCTATCCTTCCGGAGCACCTGAGTTCACCTCCGGTTATTGGTTGGGTTCGTGTTACTCGATCTTTAGTTTTATATGTATGTTTTGTAGATCGTTGTTCGTCCCTTTGTACTTTTTCTTCTGGCCATTGTTTTGTCTGTTTTTCGATATACGGGTTCTGATTGCCCCTTTGGTATCGTCACATTCTTCTGCATCTGGTACATACTCTATAATAATGAAAAAAAATGTAAGACAGATTACAGCTAAATGGATTAAAACGAAACATTAAAACCACCAAGAAATAGATAAGATAGTACATACCTCCCAGTGAACAAATAACAGACAAGACATCCATTAACAAATTAAGATACGGGGTAGACCTAGACGGAATGCAAACGAACCTCAATGAAAAAAAAAGATGTAAGGCAAAACAATATAATTTTATTTGGGAAGGATTTTAAGGTCTCTGATTATTTGAGAATTTCAGAGTTTCCCCTTTTAGCTCGCCTTGACTGAAAGTCCTCATCATAAACTACAAACTGGACAATTCAATCTGTACATGAATAGTCTCTGTAAAGTCCTTTGTCAAATTTTTATTTTGCGTGTTGATCGGAACTCCAAGATGTGTACTATCACCATCAAACTTGTATGGATTGCTCCTTTGGCGTTTCTCTACAAAATGTGTGTCTTTGTGTTCCCTGCAAACCCAAGATGGACCTATAACATAATATAGTTTAAAACAGGAAACAGTATGGGAACATGAATTTGTATTAACATATTGTTACATAATTCCGTGGTTGTAACAGTTCTGTTATAGTTATAGTAGCAGATCTAGACTAGCAGTCGTTTTGTATACTGCAACTGACGTACCAAAGGATGGAATCAATTTGCTTAGACGGTTGTTTACTAGCTTAGACGGTTGTTTACTAAGTATATCTGAAGACAATCATGACTTGCAATCGATGCTTTAATATCTGTAAATAAATATATTTTAAAATATCGAGCATTCGTTTTTTGTCGTTTGGGGAATTGTAATGTTCTATTAAAGTAAACATTTTGTAATATTTTTTGTGTAATTACTCAGATTTAACGTCGATAATGATCTATATTTAACTAGTATAAATAAACATACCAAAGTAACTTGAATCACGCTTTAAAATAAAACTTCTTTTTTCTATCAACTGTAAAATTACAAATAATCTGAAATATTTATTTAACAAATACCTTTGAAAAACAAATAAAACTAGACATGTCACTTTTCATGTTAGTGAATTATCACATAAACCACACAGAATGCGTCTTATTTTATTAGAAAACAATTACGGTAAATCTAACGACACGGCTGTTCTTATCTGCCTAACGTGTGTGGTCTCCTTCATTTACGTCTATTTGCATTCATTGATGAAATAATAAAAGGTTGTAGCTTGTTTGTTTTATGACAACACTGATGAAGCTGATTGACCACTATTAAAAAAAACACACACGAAGAATAGAAATTATCCTATTTAACTCCTTTGTATGTATAAAATGACCACTTTAAAATACAGTTTAACACAGTGACACACAAATGTAGATATTCTATAGTTTAAAAAATCATGTTCTGTATAAATTAGAAAAGCTACATTGACAAACAAAATGAATATATATGTAATATAATGAATAAAATAGATAAAATATAAACAAATATATAACCGACAGTTCAAGTTGTGCCAGAAGGCATAGTTAATATACATACCACACACAATAAAAAAAAAGATTTCAAATAAAAAATATGAAATGATAGATATTAGTATAGTCAGTGACAGGAGTTTGTCTTCAAGACACCATATAATTTAGTATGTGATTTTTTTTAATAGAATTGTCCTGAAGACAAGACTCTGTTCAGTCAATCCCTTTGATAAGAACATATTTTATTCTGATTAGAAATTAGAGGACGGGATTTGTTCAGTCACAGACAACAAACAATGTCTGCTTTAAATAGATATCGTTAGACATTAGAAAATAGCAATTTGTATTGGCTAATCTACATTTTTATAGAGATGGCGGTATAGTATAGCTAACTGGGAACAACATGAGGTATTTAATTTTACCCAGAAAAATGCAGCTCTCTACAGTAACAAGATCACAGTCACCATTCAGACACAGTTATGACCACAATCTAGAGTCGTTTAACACAGCTAAACATCTCGGTATTACCAAGCAATATGACATGGGACACTCACATCAATAACATTACTACCAAAAGCCAATAAGATCTTGGACTGAAATAATTCAGAAAAGTTCATTTCTAAAAATATTAAAGAATTTTTTGCAAAATATTTGAATATGAATTACATTGTATTTAATATAATTGTGTCGCAAATTTCTCTATATTTATATTATATACATATAAAATTATGTATATTGTTTCATAATAAGCTTGGGCTTATAAAGCTGGTTGTAACAAACACTTGAATAAAATAATATTGTTGTTAAAAAAGATCTTGGGCTTTTTTAAAAAGAAACCTAACAATAAATCAGGAAGAAGCAAAATGTTTACCTATAAATCCATGGTACGATCTAACCTATAATATTGTTCATCAGTTTGGTCTCCTCTCTCTAAAAAACGGTATAATAATACTGAAAAAGTACAGAGAAGGGCGGCACGGTATGTTACCAACAGATACCATAACAGCAGCAGCGTGTCTTCCAAACTGGAAACCACTTGAAACTCGAAGAAACATAAACTGAGTAACAATACTGTATACAGTAACACACAATTTTGTATGAATACTAGTAGATCCTAACATCTACCTTGTTCCACAATAAACCAATAATACCAGATACACTAACGTTCCAAGCATTTAGCACCAGAACAGACTACTACAAATACATTTTTCTCTCCATATACAGTTGTTTTGTGGAATTCACTTCCACAAGACATGCTCACTCTACCTCTTTGAATCAGTTTTAAACATTGATCCAAAGCCAGTATACCGGTATTTAGACTTTTAGATCAGTTTATATATGTAGAGATGCGTTATTTTGTGGACACCAATTGTTTTGATGTTGTCACAGTTGCACTCTTTAAATTATGTTATTTCTTATATAAAAACTCTCAGTTTGTGATGCGCCGACGTATAGTCATCAATGATTTGATGGATTGTTTTACGATGTAGATGTAGAGGGAGCTATGGTGTTTAACGCCACTCTCAACAACAATATTTCAGTTATATCATGGCGGTCAGCTTTATTGGTGGAGGAAACCGGAGTACCCGGAGAAAACCACCGACCTGTCGCAAGTCACAGACAAACTTTATCAAATAAGGTTGTATCGAGTACACCTCGACTGAGCGGGATTCGATTTAGAAGTAGATGCAGGTGAAGAATATTTTTTATGACGTCAGTGTAAAATGCTGGAACAATGGTATAAATGAGATATCAGTAACTCATACTTGCACCATCTTTTACTAACAGCCCATCTATCTATGCAAACAAAATTGTTGGGTTCATGTTCCCTTAATTAAAAAATTTTCAGAGCGGTACATAAACACAAAAGGATGAATTGGACAAAATGTTTTAGTTCAATTGTGAAAATCCATCTCCTCTCTAATAAGTTCATGTGGCTTAAAATGTAATCTACAATATATTATTTATTAAAACTTTGTCTGTTCGTTTTTTCTTTAATCTGGACAAACCCGACAGGCATTTGACCGATGGACCTTAACTTTCCCGTGTTTGACACGGGGGTACGTATTTTCTGGGCTAGTAACGATGTAGGACCTCTATTTAATTGTGGGTCCTGGGTCCACACGAATACTGGAAAAATACTCAAGGTATTAAGAAACAAAATTGTCCACAAACCCGGAGGTCGACTTATTTTCTGTTACGAGGCACGCGATTGGTCAATTCTTTTCCCGAAATTTGCCTTGACCAATCGCGTGTCGCGTAATAGAAAATAAGTGGTCGACCTCCGCGTTCCAATCTGTCTTGGGAACATATAGTCGGGGGTATATATGCAAATTAGTACGAATATGAGAGTAAACCAGTGGCACAACAGCTGATGGGGGGTCCACAAGGTGAGTGCATTCCATCCATTTATTTTTCAGAAATCAGGGAAATCAACAATAATAAGAAATTTAGCAGTACGCCGCCGTTTTCAGTTTCTTACCTTGTGTATTTTCTAGTATTCGTGTGGACCCAGGACCCACAATTAAATAGAGGCCTTACATCGTTACTAGCCCTGAAAATACGTACCCTCGTGGCAAACACGGCGAAATTAAGGTCCATCGGTTAAATGCCTGTGGGACAAACTGGCAATTTTTATAACTGTTAAATTATTATCATGTAACACACAATTTACGGAAAAAAAAGAAACCATTCTAATATGTGCTGTTCAAAGGGATATAACCTGAAAACTGATATCTTATTATGTCACGTTTTATTTAAGATTTGTTCGATTTGATTTATATACGAACGTTGGTCCTATTTGAACATGTTCATACCATAACTGTTTGAGAAATATTTGGCTCGTGTTTCAACATAAAAGAAAATAATGAAGTGCGTTTTTGTTTTTTGGTCTTCAACGTTATTTACGAACTGGTCCCCGTAGACAAGGAATATTACTGGGACCAGTAGAAACCGGTGTCCTGACACATGAAATATTTATTGAAAGGAATTCGGCTTCTACCAACAGTTTCGTCGATTCCAGTTAGAAATTGACAGACAAGCAAGCACCTAAGTCGTTTACTGACACACCAGTCACGCTGTTTTTCATTGACACCACATAACAGTTTGAACTTTCAGGTGACAAAGACCAGAAGCTGAGCCGAGGCAGAACACAGTCAGATAATCACGACTCCAGTCACAGGGACTCGGAATCGGATAGCTATTTCTGACACAGGGGCTTGAATTGCTTTCATAGAGGTCACTCGGCCTATATACCCTATATACTAACAAGGGATGTAACGATCAACCACAGTTGCTTGAATTTCAATGATTTAAATAAAGGAAGAGTAAAAAAAATATTGTATACATGTATATGAGTCATTCCATACAAAAGGGGATAAGTATGACCACCAATGTTTGTGATAAGTTTGTAGCCAAGTAAAGAGATCTATATTATTGACTTATTATTATTTATTCCTTATTTACACTGAACAAATATAAAACATTAAAAGTGTGCAGTTTGGTATGAATTTCACTTGTTTATTTAATAATTATCAGAGTACTAGTGCATTATTTTGCNGCCTTCGACTCAACTATCACCAGAACAGTTCACATAGTGCAGACGAAAAGCAGTAACTCACGTTTTTCAGTCCGGTATAAATCCTTTCAAATGTTGGAAGCCATTGTTAAAAATACACAGCAGCAAATGAAAATTATCTGTCATCTGATTGGTTAATATTTCTTACGACACGTCCACATTCTGATAACGCTTGAAATATATGCTTTAAAAAAAATTCCAGTGAGAATTACTTTTAGAAGTAATTTTATATGATTATAATATACCTAAAAATCATTTACAATATTTCTTATATGTTACGAATAAGTAAAACCACTTACCCTGCCGTGAGAAATATTAACCAATCAGATGACAGATTTCATGAGTTACTGCTTTTCGTCTGCACTATGTGAACTGTTCTGGTGATAGTTGAGTCGAAGGCGTTCATAGGTATTTACGACAGTCAGGATTTATGCGAATATTGTCCGCAATTGTGCTCTTTACTCTTGGAGTTTTACCGTTGATTAGTGCCATAACAAAACGTTGGTGA
>MJUT01061338.1:770196-781585 GCA_002080005.1 Gigantidas platifrons
TTTTTTGTAGGCTCTGTCAGATAATGACTGTGTATATGTGTTTTTTGTAGGCTCTGTCAGATAATGACTGTGTATATGAAGTAAACAGAAACAACGTAGATTTTATGCAGCATGTTTCAGCAGATAAAGAACTGAGGGAAGCCAGTGTAAAGGCTGATAAAGAACTTTCAGAATTTGATGTTGAAATGAGGTAACTTTACTGAAGAAATGATTTGTCCAAGTAAAAATGTATAAAAATTAATAATTATCGTATATATCTTGTAGTACGAAAACTTGAACAACAGTTAACAGAATTAGTCAATGGGTTATCCCCATTTTAGAATATATGAAATTAGTCTGAACTCCATTCAAGATTGCCTTTATTACTACAAATAGAAAATTTCTAAATTGTCCAAAGCCATCTTATTTTGAATCCATAATCTTCTCAAATTATAATCGAAAGAGGATGATTAGGAGATCTTTAACATATATTCAGGGTTTTTTCATAAACTTAAAATTTTTATTGTGTTTTGCTGATTATGGAAATAAGGCATGTCTTCTTTGAAGCTAACCAATGTTTGTGACAGATCACTGTCTCCTTTCCTCCAGTAATAATAAACTGACCACCACAATATAGCTGTAATATTGTTGACAGTGAAGTTAATCACACATTATACCTCAATATTATTGCAATCATTCATTCTTATACCATCTAGTGACGCTTACATATATACCGTAAAATTTTGAACAGTTAGCTCCCTATATTTTCAGTATGAGACAAGATGTTTTTGATGCATTGGTAGCTACAGAACAGAAATTATCTGGTCAACTTAAACCAGAGGCCAGTAGATATCTGGAACGTATGATAAAACTTGGCAAAAGAAATGGTATGTCATATATCTGTTTGACTTCTTTAATGTAACAAATTGTAATTTGGAGAAGACTTTGTTTAGTTTGCTAAGTTTGTTTAGCGTGTGTCTAATCCATTTTGTCAGTTTAACTGGCAAATGAAATATGCTTAAAACAAACTTAACTGATTAGTGATTTTATAGCCAGACGTTTTCTTTATTTTCATAATTAACAACAATTACCTGTCCTATCTTCCATGAAGTATGTTTTATAAAGTTTTGTAGGGACAGACTGTGTGCCTGTTTTATAAAGTTTTGTAGGGACAGACTGCGTGCCTGTTTTATTAAGTTTTGTGGGGACAGACTGTGTGCCATATATATTTCCTTACTCTTCATATCTGCAGATTCATGGCATTGAGTAGTTCAACATATGTTCCTTTTTTTCCAGCAAATCTATATCGATTAGGCATATTATGAAAAAAAATCACTTAAAAATTTTCTGCTAAAAAATTGAGCTGAAATAATCTTTGGCAAACTTTCAAAATTATTTGTGACATTCCCATTTTCTATTATCTTTAGATGTCATATTGAAAACCAGATGAGCGATAAGTCTCCTGCGAACCTCTAGTTATAGTTATAGGACCTACTTGTTCTAACAGCACGGACAAGACAAGTTGTATACATGATGTCACATTTGATGACTATTCTAATATGCAAGGCATCAATTATGAATTGATATTTAGATAAAATATGCACATTTCACAGCTTCACTAAGTAATACAGTTTGTGGGGCATATCAAGGTTTGGTAGTATCCACAAAAACTTTAATGTTTATGATTTCATCAAACTTTTGCCTTATTTTTATTTTTAAGGACTACATTTACCAAAAGAAAAACAGGACAAGATAAAAGAAATCAAGAAAAGAATGAGTGATTTAGGTATTGACTTCAGTAAAAATCTGAATGAAGAAAACACCATTTTGGAATTCACAGAGAAAGATCTGGGTTAGTATGAATGGCTATAGCAAAAAGTAATTACAAACAATGCTTTTTTAAAGTTTAATTGGCATATAGTTTATTGAGTATGAAGTAATGCTTTTTTACAACCGTAAAATTTGTATGTATAGGCATCAACCTATTGATAACGTTTTCTGGACAATAATTATTCTAAGTACAACTGGTATAGGAGGAAAGCTTGGTTTATTTATAATTTTTGATTGAGGTACATTTTTTATTTTATTTTTATTTCATTTTGCTGGTAGCAAAATGAGTATTATAGAGTTGTCTTTATAAATAATACAAGTAACTCGATTGCTTGACTATCATTATATAATCTATTTTTAGATGGTTTGCCAGAAGATTTCATCAAATCTTTAGATAAGGTAAGATTTATATTCTTTTTATTATATATTTACTACAAACTGGTATCAAAATTTGGTTTTATACCTACATATGTATTAAATCAGATTCAGCTAGTGTAGTACAATAAACTCTGCTTATTTGCCTATAGTAAATGTCAATGAATAATATTCTATTATCTGGAGTATCTGAGTAGCCGATATATGTACTTTTATCAAGGGGAGATAATGCAGTTGATGATACAAAATGATTTTCATAGCATTCACTATCAGTCCTGTGCTAAATAAAAGTTTTGAATAAATATCATTGATATACTGATTGTTATTAATGTACCTCAATACTAGTTTGACTCTGTGATGTACTAAATATACCTTTATCTTCCACCAATAAAACTGACTCCCATGAGATAACTGAAACATTGTTGAAAGTGGTGTTAAACACCATAACCCTAACCCCTTCATCATTTGAAGTGACCAATATACTGAAAACTGTTCAGTTGTAGCATAAGATGACAAAAAGAATCAAAACAGGTTGATATTTTATGTCTATTACCTTCTGGGGAGAAATATTGTGTTTTTTCTGTCAGTCCGTCTGTTACAAAAAATTCTATGATAAATTCGCTCTACACTCCATTTGGGAATTCCTCATAATTTGCATGCTTGCTTCTTACTACATGATTGTTTGTATATCATTACATCAGTTTGAAATAGTTATTGCCTTTTTTGACATTTTTTTTTATCACAAAGTAATATGAGGAGGGGAATACATTTGTTTTTGAGTCAAAATTTAATTTAATTTTATATATATATTCAATTAGTAATTTGAATACATTTTTTGTATCTGTCTCGAGCTAAAACCTGGATTTCCACTGGTATATTTCATGGTCTCTTTTGTGTTCATTGATTTGAGGTGAGAGGGTGGCTGGCTTTTTAAAAAAATATATTGATGGAATTGTTTCCCATCTCTGTTTTAAACATTCTTTGTGTAAATAAACTTTTAACATTTGTTTGTCAATATTTGCATTTCTGTTAATATGATGTATGATTTATTGAGTAAAAATGTTTATTTCCAGACAGATGATGGAAAGTTGAAGGTTTCTTTAAAGTATCCACATTACTTCCCTTGTATGAAGAAGGCCAGAAACCCTAATACTAGAAAGAGGCTAGAAATAGCATTTAACTCAAGGTAGTATGTTACTTATGTAATGTGTATTGTTATTGTACATTGAAACTCTTTCTCTTATTATTATTATATAGATTTAGCGATTACTAAATTTTGAGTAAAAAAACATCTTTTACATCCAGAAAACTAACACAATTCTGATAAAATATATTATTGTTGTCAAATTTATTGACTGTTTACAACATTGTCTTGAAGTGGTGTATATTATACCCCCACTCGTAGAGAGGGGGCAATATTGCAATCACCTTGTCCGTCCGTCTGTTAGTCCGTCCGTCCGTTTGTCCTTCCATTCACACTTTCGTAACAGATATCTCAGCTTCTATTGGAAGAAATGATTTTATATTTGATATATGGCTTTAGCCTGGTGACTTGTACCATGTCTGTCCTTTCCAGGTTTACCACACATCTACTTCCTGTTTACAGTTCGACTTAGAATTTTTCATGTTTACCGTAATGAAAACTTTCGTAACAGTTATCTCAGCTTCTACTGGAAGAAATTATTTTATATTTGATATATGGCTTTGGCATGGTGACTTGTACCATGTCTCCCCTTTCCAGGTTTACCGAACATCTACTTCCTGTTTACCGTGCAACTTACAAATGAACGAGTGGGTGTATTCTTAGCACTATGTAGAGTACAACATCTTACTTATGAAATGTATTCAGAGAAGAAACAAAGTAAAAACGTCTTTATTAGTTGTTTTATAAATACATGTATATGGTTACATTTTTTAATTTCTATAAAATTATATTTTGTTTTCTTTATTTTAGATGTGTAAAGGAAAATACAGAAATATTGGAAGAATTAGTTAAGCTAAGACATGAGGTTTGTATGAGCAGAGAAGATATTTTTAGTCTATTATGTAAAATCTGTATTGACTGAATCAATTATCATGTTATATAACTTAAACATTTCAAGTTTAATTTTGACATTGTATGAACATGTAGGGAAAAACCTCCCCAGGTAGTGTCCAAACATTTTCATATTTTGTTGAAACAATACATTTTGTATATTTTCCAGACTTTTATTTAACCCTGATAATGAAATTAAGTAAAATTACACATAAATTCAAATTAATTTATTCATTCAATATTCTTCCACTTTTATTTCAGCTAATGGTCAACTATGCAAATACAAATTTAATTATTATATTTTTTAAATTTTAATCTAGTTGCCCTACGAAGCACTTAAAATTATGAAAATTATGACAATAACAGATATTTTCCAAAGGAAAAAAATGAAAACTTATAAATGTAAGTGAATATTACAAACTAAATTGTGTGGTACCTCTGAGAGAGGAGAGTTCTGTCTTTGTGAAATTATAATTTATCTGGGTTTTTTTTGGTGAAAAATGTTAATTTAATTGTTAAAGTTTTAAACCTCCATGAATACCAAATGTAAAATACGAATATCTACCCATATGACACTTTCAAATTATACCGTTTATGTATTAGATAAGTGTACAAAGGTAACACTTTTGACTTGTTATTTCAGAAAGCCCAGATTTTAGGCTTCCCTACTCATTCCTCATTTGTCTTAGATATGAGAATGGCCAAGACTGCAGAAGCTGTGACCACATTCCTAACCGATCTATCCAAGAAATTACAGGCATTGAAGGAATCTGAAATGAAATTATTCTTAGAATACAAGAAAGAAGAGGTAAGATATTTTTTTATTTTGACTATATTTACCAGTATAAGTCTTTACTGTGTGGAGTTAAATCCTGTTTTTAGGTACATCTACTGTCTTATTTCAGATTAACCATAGATCTAAGAAATTTCTGTAGAATAACTTACTTGTAAGGCAGAGGGGGTGGAGTTATTGATATGTCAGAGGGGGTTAGTAATAAGTCAGAAGGGGGGTTAACAATATATCAGAGGAACCAATTGATAACAGCCTCTTCAAAGGTACATCTTATGGTTAACTATTTCATTTTGGTAGTTTTTGAAGTTCAAGATATGGTAATCGCATCGGTGGTGTAATGGTTAGCATACTCACCTCAATTGCACTATAAAAATCCAACTCAGCGTGTTGGTCTGGAACAAAGCAGACCTCATCATCATCTCATTGCAAATTAACTTGTTCTCACCATGATATAGCTGAAAAATTGCTGAGTTGACGTTAAACAACAATCACTCAATCGCTCAAAATATGGTAATTGTTTTGGCTACTAGATAGGTGCAAAGAAAGACAACTCTGTATTTAATATAACTTTTTTTTATTTCAGTGTGAAAAGTATGGGTATGAATATGATGGTAAAATACACTTTTGGGATTTCCGTTATTACATGAATATGGTAGAGGAGAAGAAATATACTGTTGACCACGAGAAGCTGAAGGAATATTTTCCTATGGAAGTTGTTACTAAAGGATTACTGGATATTTATCAGGTAATGCTTCAATGAGAGCATGATCTCCAGTATTACTGTAGATTTACGGTCGTTAATGTCATTTTCAAAAATATTTCAGTAAATTGTGGCAGTCAATTTATTGATCAAAGAAACTGGAGTGCATGGAGAAAAGGACTTATGTTATGGCCACCTTGGTGCCACAAAAACTTATACCAATGCAATATTAATGTACTTCATTTATGTCTTCAAGATGTTTGACAAGCTAAGATTTTTATGTAATATGGAGTCAAATGCAAGCTTAGACTAGATCCATCCATTAGTTTAAACTTTAGTTGTGATTAGAGAATGCTTTGTCATTTATAAAACGGGGGAAAAATGAAATACTCTTATTCAGAAATGTCATATTTTATATCTTTTAAGATATAAAGCAGAAAAACTGTGGTATATTTAATCCATCTGTTGCTATGTTACATAACACATGCTTCACTTGTATACTTTGCTATAACACTTGCATTCTGTTCTTTCAGGAATTATTAAGCTTGGAATTCAAATTAATTGAAGGTGCTGAAGTTTATCATCCAGATGTTACCATGGTAATAAATAATATTGTTTTCTTCCATGAACAATCAGATCTGTTTTCCAAGCTATAAATATTTTACATTTCGATATTTAATTTGCTTAAAATTCCACTATCTGCTAATAGAGGTTGATATTAATGTATTTACCTGTAGCATTATACCTCTGTTCTTTGGGGGTATTTTGAAAACTTTGTGATGAACTAAGATAACATATAGAAAATTAGTAAAAGCTGGGGATTTTCAGACAATTTCACAGACTTCTCACAACATGTAGTTTACAATTTATAACTTTGAAACACTTAACAAATGATTTAAATAAACTGGTATATCCTATGCTCTTTAATGATACTCAAAATATTCATCCTGTGACCAAAGTAAATGCAAAAAAAAAAAGGCACCAAACTTATTTTTTAATTGATACATTTTAGTAAGCAGGTGCTACTTTAAAAAAACAACATAAAAAAATACAAGGAAAGTAACTCATAATATATTGATCTAGACACAATACATACGGACAGTGGAAAAAGTTCATCAAAAAAGATTTTTTTTGCATTGTGCATTATAAACATACAAGTAGGTTAGTTATAGTAGAAAACCTTTTTTAAATTTAGGATATATTTATCATCTGAAAACTTGAGCAGTGTAACATTATGTTTTATGTTTATTATTTGTCTATTTAAATATTAAAGATTATGATAACTCAAAACAAAATAAAGTAGTTAAATGTATGCAGTTTTTGTAATATTTATTATGATATTATTATGTGATGATTTCCGTATTGACCAGGACTGAGTTGCTCAAACCTCAATTAAATCTTAAAGTCTCAATTAAACCTCAAGTGTAAATTAATTTCATGTACATTTCAAATAAATTTAAGTGTCAATTAAGTTTTAATTGACACCTAAGTTTAATTGAGGTTTGTGCAATCCAGTCCTATTTATTAGTCCAAGGGCATCTGTATCTTATATGTACTAGCCAACGCTCTCCTGCTAATATACTGGTATCTGCAATATATTATATGGATGATGTGAAGGTCAAAAATAAAATATAATATATGATAAACAAGATATTAATTAATGTACAAATAAAGGCTTCTCACATTCAAGTTTCAGTTGTGTGTAGATTGACAGTTAATTAAAGGGTTGTTCTGTAAGATTATGTGTTATTTATGTATATTTTAGTACAGTGTGACAGACACGTCCTCAGGAGAGTTACTGGGCTATTTTTATTTAGATTTATTTCCTAGAGAAGGAAAATATGGTCATGCTGCTTGCTTTGGTCTACAGGTGAGTTTAGTATAATTACCTGCCATAGAAATAGTTAATATCAAAGTCTGATATTTAAAGATTTTTTTTATATAATATCTTAGAAATAAAACGGAAATCTGGTTGTACCATTTTCAAAAAAATAAACTTTATTTTGAAATACAGTGATACCAGTTTAAATAGAACCTCCTTGTGACCATACAGTGAAACCAGTTTAAATAGAACCTCCTTGTGACCATACAGTGAAACCAGTTTAAATAGAACCTCCTTGTGACCATACAGTGAAACCAGTTTAAATAGAACCTCCTTGTGACCATACAGTGAAACCAGTTTAAATAGAACCTCCTTGTGACCATACAGTGAAACCAATTAAATAGAACCTCCCTGTGACCATACAGTGAAACCAGTTTAAATATAACCTCGTTGTGACCATATTTTGTATCTGTAAATGACAGGCATTCTGTTTTTGCTGGTTATTTTAACAAAGATTTCCTACTTTGGGGCTTTATCTAAAGTTTGATTTATACTTGATTGAGTTTTATTGAGGGTTTGGTTTAGACAGGTTTAATTATATGTTGTATTAAAAGCTTATAACATAATGACAGAATTGGTAGATCTAACAGATACTTTGTACATTCAAGTTCACTACTACACAAGTGAAGGGATATCTAACACTATAATTTGGCAAATTGTATACAGAATTTAAAATAGCAAAAACTTAATTTATTCATAGGTAAGAAGAGTTTGAAGATACCAAATGGGTAATCAGAATCCGTAAATCATAGATACCAAATGGGTAATCAGAATCCGTAAATCATAGATACCAAATGGGTAATCAGAATCCGTAAATCATAGATACCAAAGGGGTAATCAGAATCCGTAAATCTAAGATACCAAAGGGGTAATCAGAATCCGTAAATCTAAGATACCAAAGGGAGGTAATCAGAATCCGTAAATCGAAGAAGGACGGGCAACACAATGACCAAAAGAAAAAGGACAAAAGGACATATAACAATCTACAAAATGTGACACTTAAAAGATCAAGTAACATGAACCCTACTAAAAACCGGGTGTGAACTCCCATAGGGTAAGCAGTTCCTGCTCCATTAGTGGCATCCATCGTGTTACTCTAGTGTCAATCTGGTGATAAGTCATAAATGAGGAAAGGACCTAAAAATTGTAATGCTGAAATACAACATTTAAAATCAAAGATTGTATTTTATTTCATAAATATTAGAAAAAACAATAATAAAACATGTTGTTCTGAAATCTCCATGAGGGTAGATTTTACAGTTCATACACATTAATTTTACTGGTAAACTTTCCTCTTTTTTTTCACAGCCGGGTTGTATTGGCCCTGATGGTAAAAGACAAGTTGCTGTCGCAGCAATGGAAGCCAACTTTACTAAACCTACAGGAGATAAACCATCGTTATTAACCCATGATGAGGTAAGCTTTATGTTACATAAATCCAACTGCTCATAAAGGCCACATTTTTAGTCACCTGGCCCAAAGGTCCATGTGAGCTATTGCCAACACTTGGCATCCGTCGTCGTCTGTCGTCCGTTGTACGTCGTAAACTTTTTCAAAGATCTTCTCCTCTGAAACTACTAGACCAATTGGAACCAAACTTGGTCTGAATCATCACTAGGTTTCAAAATTGTGTCCGGTGATGCCGTGCACCAATCAACATGGCCGCTGTTACTAAAAGTAGAACATATGGTAAAATTGCAGGTTTTTGGGTAATAACTCAAAAGCCGTTAATAATATCAGAAGACTGACAGGATAAAAATGATCAGCACAGCACGATCTAACTACCCTGCAATTTCGAAGAGAATCTGATTACCCATCTTGGAGTTATTGCCCTTTTTTCATCAAATTTTCAAAATTTTGATATTTTTTGTCTTATATTTCGATAGAGGTTAAGTTTAATTTCGAACATGTTCAGCATGTCAAGATCTACCTACCCTGCAATTTTGAAGTAAATTCGAGTACCCATTTTGGAGTTATTGCCCTTTTTTCATCAAATTTTCCAAATTTTAATACCGTATTTTACGGACTATAGGTCGATGGTTACGATAGGTCGAATTGCTGCTTTTCAGCTAAATTTTTGGGGCAATACTAAGATAGGTCGAAGCATTAAATTTTCCAAATTTTAATACCGGTACTTTTTTTCCTTTATTTCAAAAACTATAAGAGATAGATGTTAAGTTTAAACTGCAAACATGTTCAACGTGTCAAGATGTACCTACCCTGCAATTTTTAAGTAAATCCCATTACCTATTTTAAGGACAGGTGAGCTTTTGCCATCATGTTTTGTTCGTCGTCGTCTGTCGTAAACTTTTCACATTTTAATCTTCTCCTCAGAAACCACTGAGCCAATTTAGACCAAACTTTGGTGGAATGGTCCTTGGATGGCTCCCTTCCAAAATTGTGTCCGGTGATCCCGACTTCCAACCAAGAGGGCCACCAAGCTAAAAATAGAAAAAAGGGGGGATGAAATTTTAATTGTCCATTGCTGCTTTAGTATATGTCAAAATGAGCTCAAATTTTAACTGCAGCTACATGGAAAGGAGTAGTTTAACGTATATATTTTTCTTTTAGCCGATTTATACCGATTATGCAAATTAGGCATATTTTGATAAAAGATCACATTTAAATCTTCTCTGAAACCGCTGAACCAAATTAAACCAAACCTGGCAGGGATGGTCCCTGGGTGGGTCCCTTTCAAAATTGTGTCCGACAGCCCCACCCATTCAAGAAGGCTGCTGTTGTTAAAAATAGAAATTTCTTCAATTGTCCATTGCTGCTTTAGTATAAGTCAAAATGAGCTCAAATTTTAACTGCAGCTACATGGCAAGGAGTAGTTTAACATATAATCCGTTTTTAGCTCACCTGGCCTAAGGCTAGGTGAGCTATTGCCATCACTTTTCATCCGTTGTCCGTCTGTCAACATTTCACATTTTAATCTTCTCCTCAGAAACCACAGGGCCAATTGCAACCAAACTTTGGTGGAATGGTCCTTGGATGGCCCCCTTCCAAAATTGTGTCCGGTGATCCCGACCTCCAACCAAGATGGTCGCCAAGCTAAAAATAGAAAAAAGGGGGGATGAAATTAAAAAAAAATCTTCTTCTCTGAAACTACTAAGCCAATCTCAACCAAACTTTGCTGAAATGATCCTTGGGTGGTCCTCTTCCAAAAATGTGTCTGGCATTTCAGACCTCCGACCAAGATGGCCGCCACAGCCGAACTTAATTTAACATAGGACCCTATGGGAAATTCCCATAAAAATCTTCCTGTCTGAAACCATTTGCTCAGTAAGAACTAAATTTTGATGAAATAGTCATTGGATGGTTCTCTTCCAAAAATTTGTTCGGTGGTTCGGCCCTTCGACCAAAATGGCCCCCACAGCCAAACTTAGCTTAACATAGGACCCTATGGGAAATTCACATAAAAATCTTCTCCTCAGAAACCACTGGGCCAATTGCAGCCAAACTTTGCTGAAATGATCCTTGGTTGGTCCCCTTCCAAAATTGTGTCTGGTATTTCAGAACTCTGACCAAGATGGCCACCACAGCCGAACTTAATTTAACATAGGACCCTATGGGAAATTCCCATAAAAATCTTCTTGTCTGAAACCATTTGCTCATTAAGAACTAAATTTTGATGAAATAGTCATTGGATGGTTCTCTTCCAAAAATAGGTCCGGCGGTTTGACCCTTCGGCCATCACCAAGATGGCCCCTACAGCCAAACTTAGCTTAACATAGGTCCCTATGGGAAATTCACATAAAAATCTTCTCCTCAGAAACCACTGGGCCAATTGCA
>MJUT01061338.1:801089-811642 GCA_002080005.1 Gigantidas platifrons
TTGATAATTTACGATCAGACAAGATAGGTAATCAGATACGATTGATAATTTACGATCAGACAAGATAGGTAGTCAGATACGATTGATAATTTACGATCAGACAAGATAGGTAGTCAGATATGATTGATAATTTACGATCAGACAAGATAGGTAGTCAGATATGATTGATAATTTACGATCAGACAAGATAGGTAGTCAGATATGATTGCCGATATACAATTAGACAGGATACACTATCTGATATAATTGCCAATTTACGATGAGAAATGATACACGTGGAAAACACACGACCACACCATTTCACCAAGAGGGGAAGTTTGAGCCCATAAATTTAGTTTAACTCCGCCACTATATATTGAAATGCCCATACAAAGCCAGGAAAGTGAGTTATTGTGTATATGTGTGTTTGTGGTATCGATTTTGCCTTTTTCTGCACTTTTTCGATTGGATTGTGGAACTGTTCTGACAGTGTGGTATTTTTTATTGATCATTTGATTGCTTACTGTATTATATGATATCCCTGACTATAGGACCATATAACATTACCTAAATGGTTAGTGAACACTTTGGTAATTGTGACGGAAATATAACAGTGAAAACAAACCATACAAAGAAAAATTGGGATTAGTTGATTTTTGCCATTGAATCGAATTTTCACTAAAATGTTTCTAAACGTGATAAATGAGAAGTACAACAAATTTCCTTCAGTATCAATCAAAATACTATAACATGTAATCTAGTTTTTATGACCCACATAATGGTGTATTGATGGACGGTTATAACAAAGTGTCTCACCATACCACAAAACGGCCACTACACAGATATATGGTACGGCCTTTGACATTCGGTATCAATCACCATTACACCTCAGCTTACTGAGCTTTATCAACATATTGTATTGCCTTAGGTTATAGACTAATAAAATATAACGGAAAAAATAAAACGCTGAAAACAATGACGTTCTATAAAGCACATGGCTTTAGTTTTGATTTGATACCCCAGTTTAAATAGCAACATTCTGTACTTTTTCAAACTTAAATTAGCATTTAGTCTCAATCGTGCACGACCAAATGTGTATTTCGATAGCCTATACATTAAAAAAAAGTATGGCAAGTCCCCAAAATGTTCTTATTTGTAGATATTTATGTCTATTGGTGTCCAATCCAAAATTCCTATCAGCTTACCTTTCCGAAGCACCTAAGTTCACCCTCAGTTTTAGTAGGGTTCGTGTTGCTCCATCTTTAGTTCTCTATATAGAGTTTTGTAGGTTATTGCTTATCCTTTTGTCCTCTTCTTTTGGCCATTGTATTGTCTATCCTTCTTCTTTTGGCCATTGTATAGTCTGTCTTTCTTTTGGCCATTGTATTGTCTGTCCTTCTTCTTTTGGTCATTGTATTGTCTATCCTTCTTCTTTTGGCCATTGTATTGTCTATCCTTCTCCTTTTGGCCATTGTATTGTCTGTCCTTCTTCTTTTGGCCATTATATTGTCTGTCCTTCTTTTGGCCATTGTATTGTCTATCCTTCTTCTTTTGGCCATTGTATTGTCTATCCTTCTTCTTTTGACCATTGTATTGTCTATCCTTCTTTTGATTCTTCTTTTGATCATTGTATTGTCTATCCTTCTTCTTTTGGTCATTGTATTGTCTGTCCTTCTTTTTGCCATTGTATTGTCTATCCTTCTTCTTTTGGCCATTGTATTGTCTATCCTTCTTCTTTTGACCATTGTATTGTCTGTCCTTCTTTTTGCCATTGTATTGTCTATCCTTCTTTTGGCCATTGTATTGTCTATCCTTCTTCTTTTGGCCATTGTGTTGTCTAACCTTCTTCTTTTGGCCATTGTGTTGTCTAACCTTCTTCTTTTGGCCATTGTATTGTCTGTCCTTCTTCTTTTGGCCATTGTATTGTCTATCCTTCTTCTTTTGGCCATTGTATTGTCTAACCTTCTTCTTTTGGCCATTGTATTGTCTGTCCTTTTGGCCATTGTATTATCTATCCTTCTTCTTTTGGCCATTGTATTGTCTGTCCTTCTTTTGGCCATTGTATTGTCTGTCCTTCTTCTTTTGGTCATTGTATTGTCTATCCTTCTTCTTTTGGCCATTGTATTTTCTATCCTTCTTCTTTTGGTCATTGTATTGTCTATCCTTCTTCTTTTGGTCATTTTATTGGCTGTCCTTCTTTTGGCCATTGTATTGTCTGTCCTTCTTCTTTTGGCCATTGTATTGTCTGTCCTTCTTTTGGCCATTGTATTGTCTATCCTTCTTTTGGCCATTGTATTTTCTGTCCTTCTTTTTGGTCATTGTATTGTCTGTCCTTCTTCTTTTGGCCATTGTATTGTCTGTCCTTCTTTTTGGCCATTGTATTGTCTGTCCTTCTTCTTTTGGCCATTGTATTGTCTGTCCTTCTTCTTTTGGCCATTGTATTGTCTGTCCTTCTTCGATTTACGACTTCTGGTTACCCCTTTGGTATCTTCAAACTTTTCTGATAAAAAAAACTATTGAATGTTATTACTGATTTAGCTTAGATTATGCACTTGTAAAGAAAGGGGTTATGGGTTATTGTGTTTAACGCCACTTTCAACAATATTTCACATCGCCATGAGCGAAATTCGAACTCAAAACGTTAGTGGAGAAAAACACTGATTGCATAGATAGTTATAAATCCAACTACCATACGATCACAACCATGACGGCCCTTTTAAAGAAAGGCTAGTGCTATGAATCACATTCCTGCTTTATTCATTATTGAAATTTACAGTTCCTAAATAATGTAATTATTATAAAACTAATGTTCACTTTCCTCCGGCATCGGTGACCTTAGCCTCCCACAGACATAGGTGACCTTAGCCTCCCACAGACATAGGTGACCTTAGCCTCCCACAGACATAGGTGACCTTAGCCGATTTTAGGTCTTCTGTTTAGGTCCTTTGGTATTCCAGCTCACAAAACTTTTCTTTTCGACTATGAGAGTACCTGATGAAGGTTACTATAAAACCGTGTGGTGCGCACTAAATTAGATACCTCGGGTCTTTTTTTTTAATACTTTTCTTTATTATTATATTGGGCATCTTTTAAATGGTCGTTTTTCTTACTTGATTCTGAGACGGATATGAATTGTTTTTCTTACTTGATTCTTAGGCGAATATGAGTTGTGTTTCTTACTTGATTCTTAGACGGATATCAGTTGTTTTTCGTAAACCTCTTTGGAGAATTTGTAGTTGTAGCAAATATCTTGTAACTGGTGGTTTTTCTGACTTAATTTAAGTTTTTTTTCGTATTGCTAAAACTTTGATCCCACCTTTGAAGACTTCTACCATATTATAGACGAAAACAGATTACTTTGATTGTTTACCATGGCTGATATAAAACATATATATAAGGGCTGATATAAAACATATATACAATATACAAGGGCTGATATAAAACATATACAAGGTCTGATAATAAACATTTATATTTCTTGTGTATATGTATTACCGACAGCATTTCACCTACATTCACACACTAGGTCATCTGACAAAGTGGTTTCCGCATTAGGGATGTCAGCTATGTTTTATGATTGTGCCAGTTTCTACGGTATTAGACCCCCTACATTATAAATTCCACATTTTTTATGCATGCCTGACTTTCCTAAATGTAGCGTTTTAACAAATGAAATCGTACGACAATGACCCTGTTTTATGTTTCAGACATAGAGACATACATTTATGTAGCAAATTTGAAAAGTGCAGGTTTTTGGACATTTTATTGTCCAACAATCAAAACCAATCGAATTGCTATTTCTGGGCCCGTGTTCAGATGTTGGCGCTAGTTTTATAAATACATTAAGCAAATATTAAATGCAAAAATTGTTTTATTACTGATCTTAAAACTTTTTGATTTGAATTTATGATGCAGTAAACATAGAGTGTATTAATATCGTACATAAATAAGTAATGACATATTAATTTTTATTTTGAAAAATGATGTTATTAGTAATCATGGTCGTCCTCTTTTAATTCTCCAATAGAAATGAATCCTTTCAAGGAACCACAAATCGATCATTAATTGTGATAGATCAGGATAATAATAAATAAGCATATAGATTTTAGGCCGTCGTCCATTTTTACTTGTAAAAGTCAAGGATATATTAAAAAACAATATATGTAAGTAACACAATGTATAACACTTATTGGTATTTGTGTTTTTTAATTGTAACATACTTGGCAGATAATATAATTTATCTATTTTAATTTTAACCCAATACAAATACTGTCAAGCCTGTATATAAAGGTCACCCATGGGAACCTGAAAATACATCCTTCATGAACATTTGCCCCTTATATACAGAGTCAAAAAAATGAAAGAAAAATAATATACCACACTGTCGGAACAGATCCGAAATACGAAGAGAGAGTTGTTTTTTTAATCGCGAAAATGACCGAATAGTTCTATACAATTTCTGCTACATACTGATATGTTTCAACAAGTATTTAAGAAGATTGTATGTAGCATGACATATGATAATTGAAAAGGTTAAAACTATTTTTAGGTTTTATAAATTAGTATTTGATGGCGGAGACAGCAAACTGTTTAACCGAATGACTAATAACTCTGTGTTGTCGCAGAAAAAACGATTCTTGTCTTTAACGAGTCTTGTCTTTAACGAGTCTTGTCTTTAACGAGTTTTGTCTTTAACGATTCTTGTCTTTAACGAGTCTTGTCTTTAACGAGTCTTGTCTTTAACGAGTCTTGTAAGAAGTGAAAAGGAATGCTTGTATCGTGATTGTCTCAATTGTTGTTTAATTCGTTTTCGTAATAGGTACTGTATGCCTGTCTTCAAGACTACACCATATCAAGTGGTGCAACATGCCACCAACATTTTCCTGTCTATTATGACGATCCTGGCAGCCCTGCGTTGATCCATCTCTAGTCAGTTGAATTCGCCTTTATTGTGGAGGTCTCAGACAGAACAAACATACTCAAGTAGTCTTAATTAGAGATTATAGGCTTGTGTCTTTACGAAGCTCGAACTACTGTAATGGTTTGACGAAGAATACCAAGCCTATTATTAGTAAAGTTTGAAGATACCAAAGGGGTAATCAGAAGCCGTAAATCTAAGAAGGATAGACAGTACAATGGCCAAAAGAAAAAGGAAATACAGACAAACAACGAGCTACAAAACAACTGAGAGATACATACTCTTTCGTGTCCACATCGTTTACGTGGCTTTTCAATTTAAATATTGTATGACTGCTCAACCAAGACATTTAACTTCTTCTAATAACTCGAGTAGTTGTCCATCAAGGTTTACTTAAATTTAATGGGAATTTCATTTCGAGTGACAGATAGGACATTCCATTTGTCTGAATGAAAAACCACTACCGGGTTTGTAACTAGATTAACACAACGGGTACCACTAGAGTGGAGCAGGAACTGCTTACCCTTCCGGAGCACCTGAGTTCACCCCCGGTTTTTAGTGGGGTTCGTGTTACTCGATCTTTTGTTTTATATGTATGTTTTGCAGATCGTTGTTTGTCCTTTTGTACTTTTTCTTTTGGCCATTGTGTTGTCTGTTCTTCTTCGATATACGGTTTCTGATTGCCCCTTTGGTATCTTCAAACTCTTCTTCCATTTCCCCTTCGAGAAGGT
Source organism: Gigantidas platifrons (assembly GCA_002080005.1). NCBI lineage: Eukaryota > Metazoa > Mollusca > Bivalvia > Mytilida > Modiolidae > Gigantidas > Gigantidas platifrons. The sequence goes on from MJUT01061338.1 coordinate 806,718, forward strand.
GTCTGCAGATAGTTGTATGGTTGAGCTTAGACAGGGTTAGGGTTATCATTTATATGACACAGAAGTAGGCTTGAACATAAGACTTTCCGTTGGGTCTCTTTAGATTCAACGAGGTTGATTTTTCAATTAACTTTAATTATCACAGCTTGTGTCCTGTTTGTCAAAAAGCTTTCAACCCAGGAATTTACTTTGACCTCAACCCATAGTTGTTTAGTTTAAAGAGTAGAGAATTGTGGCTAGCCTGATCAAAAATACCTTCGAAAAGTGCATTATTAAGATGTCTGTCTGTTTACCCATTAAGGCTGCTTACGTTCTTAGAACCGTCAATTTGTGTTAATTTGTAGTGACAACAATGTTCTTCATTAATTTGAACCAAATGCAGAACAATGGTCTGTAATTTTCAGAATTGAATTTAGGGTCTTTTGTATATATTGGTGCAACATGTGCTGTTTCCCAAATATTGGGTATAATTGCAATAGAGATTTTTGAAAAATTATAGTTAAGATAGGGAAAGTTTCATTTGTAAAGTCCTTGAGCAATCTGTGTTTTAGTTCATCTGTTCTTGCTTTCGGAGGGCTTAAATTCAATAGTAGTTGAGTAACGCTTGCACACGCCATAGTTAGATCGAATATTTTAGGGGATTTAGAATCAGCTGGCATATTACACCTTCATCACACTCATCTGATGAATAATTTCCTATGCTAGAAAAAATAACTATTATTGATGGATATTTGCATTATAGAGTGTGATAATAAAAGTAGAGTGCTCACACCGTCGTTTAGTCATTATTTGACTAAGGGTTACTAATGTCGTCAATTTTACTGTACTTTACTTGTCATGGGAGAAATATTACGATGTCAGGTCATAAACCTTCAGTGATGTGGTTATAATTACTACAACTTACAAGTTTATTTGTATTAAAGTGCTTCCTTGGTATTATTATGACGTAGAAGAAACAGAGTTGCCAAGTGAAAAAATGCAAAGACTTGGATGCAGAAACATCTACATACTATTATCTGCAACAAATAAAATACTAAAAAGATCATTATGGATTTAATATATATCAGAACATATATGTCAAACCACAGAATTCGCCCTTGTCAAAGGTGTTAAGAGAAAACACCGATGTAATACTTCATTGTGACATGCCTATTCTGACGAATACGCCGAGGGCATAATCGTACTAACTAACGTAAAAGTACTTCCTGGTATACAATAATATAAATGTATGATCAAAACAAAACCTCTGTAAACGAGAGAAAATAACCACGACCAAACGTTAATACCATTTGTATGACAAAGGAGAAAGAAGACGGTTGAAAGGAAGAAAACGTATTTTAATATCATAGTAAAAAAATGTCGAGTTTGAAAATATGTGGATGCAGTTTTCTGTTGACCTTTTGCATTATTCTGGTTGAATGCAAGTCTTCACTGAACATTGGTTACACTAACAAATTACGAAGATCAAAGCGTCAGAGTAATCTTGATGTCTGTAAATCTATCCAGTGTGATCATGGTTCATGTGATCCTCGTCTTTCAGTAATGGCTACATGTGCTTGCTATGACGGGTGGGCTGGACCTTTATGCAATTATCGATGCAGAAAAAATTGTGGAGCACATGGAAAATGTTCTTTATTTGGAAACATAGAAAATTGTAAATGTGATGTTGGGTTTAGTGGAGAATTTTGTGACAAGACAATTGATGCCATAAATGTTCTTCCGCAGCAAGAAACTCTGTCATTGAGACACATGGGTAATTTTGTATACATACAACAACAAGAGAATAATACAGTGTACGACCAAAGAGTTTGCTTCCCGGGATTCGTATGTTTTAATGGAATATGTATTAAAGGACATACCAGTAAAGGAGCTTTGACTGTACGTTGTCAATGTCATCAAAACTGGATTGGAACGTTCTGTCACGTGCAGTGCAGCAGACGTTGTCAAAATGGAGGACGGTGTTATAAGGATCGACCAGATGGAAATGAATTTTGTATCTGTCCATATAATTATAATGGTCCTTTTTGTCAAAACCGGAAGTTAAACAATAGAGCATTTACAAGAATAAGAATATAGCATGGTTATAAGACCAGTAATGAAGATGAAGTAAATTTTGAAATCCGTCGTGAATTCCAGTGATGGTGTGAAGTGATATGACTGATTTTACGGGTTATTTACGAAGTCAGGTCTGTTACAGTGTTTTTTTCTGTACAGTTATTTATTAGAATATAATGTCAACAGCTCAATAAATGATATAAAAGAACATATCAAGTGTTTTGTATTGATATAGTTTGAGCTTTAAACCTTAATATAATGTTAAAAGTGACATTACTGAACTATATTACATTTGTCTGTCATGTTTTCTGTATTTGATAAATTCTTTCATGTATTTCTTGTACATTTTATGTCGATATGTTACAACGTAAATCACACGCTGATGTTTTAAAATAAAAACGCAGATATCAAATTTAGTGCCCACGACGCATTTCTGGAGTAACCTTCATCAGGTACGCTTAAAAATAGAAATATTAGAAAGCCAAATAAACGTACGATTGTATCATTTCATAAAAAAATTAGGTTAAGATCTGTAAAAAAAATAATTTAAATCCGCCCCTTTTTAATTTAAGAGCACACAAGATGAATGAAGAGTAATGTTTCTGGTTTTGCATAGATTTCGGTTATGTCTTTTGTTTTCTTCTGTTGATGGTTTGGTATTTTATTTATGTCTTTAATTTAACATACAAAAAATAGATAGATATCAAGATAGGCTCAATTTACTTTGAAATGTTTATTAATTAAACTTTTTTTTTACTGTCATGTGTGCTACCATACCTGATTAAGTTAGTTATTCTGTTAGTCAAACTTATATTTATTCAGAAAGCATACGGATGTAAATGAACTTGAGAGACTATCCAACTTTACACTCAAACACACATTATAGTGAATGAACATTGCTTTTACTGAACATGCACACTAGAGTCTTCAATAATGAGTATAACTCAACCAAACATGAGTGTGAAACAGCCCCTGGCCTTTGAAACAATAACAGAAATAGTATCATACAGACAATACAATGGTTATGTATTTCTTTTATTCTAATTGTCCTGATGATCACACTTATAACAGAACAATTTCCTGGGTCCACGATTCATTGGCTAGAAGTAAAGAGTAGCGCTCATCTGGAATCGAGTTACTATGTATATGTAAGAACATGATAATCCCTGTCTTCATGAATAAGTACGAGCGAAGGCGAGTACTTATCATGAAGACAGGGATTATCATGTTCTTACAAACTTAGAACATTGTAAAGAAATCAAGACAATAGAATTTTGCCTTGGGGAACAATGGGGAAAATCCATGGTCTTAATGATTAAGTAAGGCAAAATTCTATTGTCGAGAGTACTTTACTATGTTCTAAAAGTTTGGTTGATTATTGAATACCAGAAAAAAGTCAATGAGTTAGAACGAAAACCAAGCGATGGGAAAAGGGATATTACAAGAAATGTATGTTAAATTTTAAACGAAAGTCGGCAAAAATGACTTCTTTAACATTTGTTTCCAGGAGAGTATTCTTATGTCTTTATTTATTTATGGTGGGATATACATAATTACTCCTTTCTTTACTTCATTTTACCTCTTTCTATGAATTTTCTATTGGGTTTTGGAAATGTTCTGACAGTGTGGTATTTTTTTCTCCATTTTATTCTTTTCATGACTTGATGTTTGTTCTTTAATAATCGACGTCATCAAAGTGGGGAAAAACTACTTTGATGACAGTAAATGTTTATGTGGCATTACTTACATAGGTAAATATGGTTATATATGTCGTTTGATTATTAACTAGTTATTGTAAAATTAACCAAAATATGTCAAAGTTGATAGACCAGAAACGAGAGTTTGGTTTGTATAATTTCCATAATGATTGATTTGATTTGATTTGATTTTTGGTGTTTAACGCCACTTTCAACAATATTTCAGCTATATCATGGCGACCAGTTTTAGTGGTGGAGGAAGCCGGAGTACCCGGAGAGAACCACCGACCATGGGCAAGCAACTGGTAAACTTTATCACTTGCGGTTGCGAGTCGAGTGCACCCTTTTTTGTAATTTACAAAGCCGGGCGCGAACCCACGCCGTATTGGTGATAGGCTTGTATGAGTTGTTAGAACCAGCGACCTAACTCATTGAGCCACCCGGGCCCTTTAATGAAGGAATTTAGACCAGGCATGATTTGTTGTTAGGTGAAGTAGTGTACCCAACTAAAACGTGAAGTTCTTTTAAAACCATAATCTTGAAATAGAACTCTCACATGGCGTGGTATTACAAAAAACTACTATTTATGGGTAACAATAATTCTAAGTAAGACTAACGACCATGACTAAGATTGTGGTTGTCTAGAAATATTCAAAGAATGCTTATCCCGCGTTATAATCCAAGTTCAACGGTAGTACCAAGGTTAACTGAAAACAAACAATAACTAGAACAACACGAGGAACCAAAAAACAAACAAAACGGAGTAATGTCAAAGACAAACAATAACTAGAACAACACAAACGCCAACAAACAAAACGGAGTAATGTCAAAGACAAACAATAACTAGAACAACACAAAGGCCAACAAACAAAACGGAGTAATGTCAAAGACAAACAATAACTAGAACAACACAAACGCCAACAAACAAAACGTAGTAATGTCAAAGACAAACAATAACTAGAACAACACAAAGGCCAACAAACAAAACGTAGTAATGTCAAAGACAAACAATAACTAGAACAACACAAACGCCAACAAACAAAACTTAGTAATGTCAAAGACAAACAATAACTAGAACAACACAAACGCCAACAAACAAAACGGAGCAATGTCAAAGACAAACAATAATTAAAACAACACAAACGCCAACAAACAAAACGGAGTAATATCAAA
>MJUT01061338.1:833648-849419 GCA_002080005.1 Gigantidas platifrons
CTTTACAAATAATGTTTCTGCATTTTCTAGGGTAAGACATTGCTCTAACCGAGTGTCCTTTGGAGCTGATAACTCTACAGCTAGCCCGATCTGTGGTACTTCATTCTTAGGATAAAGTAATAAAGCTAAATTGATGTCCTTACCTTCTAACATTTGTTTACACAATGTCGGAGACACATAATCCAATTTTGGTAAGTCCTCTGAATACACAATACCTTTTGATGTGTCAACCTGTCTAAGAAATGTTTCTTCCACATTATATGTATTCAAAAGAATAGCTGTTCTGTAAGTTGTTTTGTAAGCCGTTGATAAATCGAAGTTCGATTTCTGATTTGGAGTTCTACCAGTATCACCATTGTCTTGCAAAATTCCTGCCACCGTGGAAGACATTGAAGAAAGAGCTTCTGTAGCCGCTTTTAGAGCACAAGTTGTTTCCTTAAGAAGTTCTTCTGTATGCGTAGCGCCACTTTTTAATTTGTTTGTTGTACTTCCGTCTCCATTTCATTTTGTTCCTTACTTGGTTCAGTAGACGTATTGTCGTTTATATTAGTAATATCTTGAGAAACATCACCTTCACTTTGTGGAGTGTTTTTGTGATTCTCGAAGTACAATTGCCGAATCATGTCTAGTCGCCAAGTAGATTTCACGGAAATGCCCATTTCCTTAAGATGGTGAATGTATTGTTCTTTGTTCCAATGCATTGGATCACTGGGATGATGCCGCGCAGGACGTTTTCTTCCACTCATTATGAATTCTCTATTTCATGAGATAGATAGATGCATAATCCAATTTACTTAAATTATGTAGAAAGTGTTAATCACTAGAACAGATTAATTTTTAATTGATACGAAGTTTAGTCTGATGCAAATTTATCAACATGGTGACTTCCATAGCAAAATATAATGACACATGATCACGTTCTTACGCTGTATCTATTTCATGAATGAGGCGTCCTAAGGTGTGATAGAATGTTTTGTGTGTATAAAACCAATTTATTCAAGTAAACTTATATAAATAACCCGCAATAACAAAGAGATCAGCGGTATCGTTATCACCTTACCGGTAAACGATATTTGTTGTTCTGGTTACAACCTTTATTATTCTGAACTTTTCATAGTGTTTTCTGTAGTGAGTATGAAAATCAGATTAAATTCATGGTCATTTTAAAACATGTCCAGCCAAACCTTAATATTTAGAAACATTGAAAATCAAAGTTTTGTAAGAATGAATTATTTTTTTTAAAGACAAATGAGCAATGTTTCAGCTATATCATGGCGAGAATAGGTTACATTCGATAAGATGATGATGAGGTCCGCTTTTTTGTAGACCGACATGCTTGATTGGATTTTTATAGTGCTAGCTCACTGAAACAACAGTCCGCCGGTAGACATGTCGCTCCACTCAGACACATTATCCTGATTCCGAGCCAACCAGTCTTTGCTCTTACTCCTTAATGCTACGTGCTTAGTGTAGAAGCAACAAATACCAATTTTATATTTGATAGTCTTTGATTTGACCCGACTGGGGTTCGAACCCAAGAACTAACACACTCGAGGCAATTCTGTGCAGAGGTATGTAATCAAAGATACGAATATTTCATATTTGTTAGGAAAATACATAGACATTGTAACTACAAGTGGACTAATTTATTCAGTCGTGTTACTGATTCAGTCCAGCTTTCTAATTTACACATACTAGTTGTGAACGTTTCTGTCGTATGAGGCAGAGTTTATTATGTAATGGAGGAAAAAAACAACGTTATCTTGAAATCTCATTTCACTTACATACACCACACCGTAGATATTTTGTTTATCATTGAAGTATTCTAGTTTTAGGATTATGGTTTATCTTAATATATAATATTGAATTTTAAGTTCATCGTGAATGTCTATAGACCAGTATGTGATGTAAGCACCACTGTTAACACAATTACATTGGTGATGCCTTTATCATAACAGGACAGAATGTTAAAATTTGTAGGCTTAGAGTAATGGTGTTTAACAGCACTTTCAACAATATTTCAGTTATATCGTGATGGTCAGTTTTATTGGTGGAGGAAACCGATGTACCCGGAGAAAACCACCGATCTGTCGCAAGTCACTGACAAACTTTATCATATAATGTTGTATCAACTACACCTCACCATGAATGGGGTCGAAGTTTTAATATCGCGTATATCCCACAATACCAAAGACATCAAGTAAATCGCCTGCATACAGCAAATTATAACGTAAATTATATCTTTCTGTTAAGAATCCATAAATGTAATTATAGTTTGATGTTGTACTCTACAAGATCATTCTATTTCAGTTAGACTCTAGTTAGAACCATAACATATGCTGTTTAATATCATCGTTGTCTGTTTTTCTCAGTTGTGACAAGTTTTCCATATATGTACATCTATATCAATCTTGAATTATTATAAAAAGAAAGACAATTAACAGAAACAATTAAAACAAGAATAACGACTTCTTAAGTTTAATTTAACATTTCTCTTTCATCACGATTTAATTTGAAGACGACATTGTTCATTATTGTAAAACAAAGCAATAAAAAATTGATGACAAGCCAAGATGTCTGTCATTTATTGTTTGTATGCCAAACATAACTCACCGGTGATGTGGCTTAAATATATGCGTCTATTGTTTCGAAGACACCTACTTATTTGAAAGCCATTAAAATTTGCATTCAGTTCGTTTGCACTTTAATCTAATCAAAATCAGAGGGGTTTTTTATACTTTTTTTTCTTATTTTTTTTTTAGATAGTCAGTGCATCGTTAAAAGATCCAATAAACCTCTAATATTAATTTCTATTCAGGAGATAACTGTATTGCATTTGAAAATATCACAGCATCAATTGGAAATTTGATGGTCGCAAATTGAGTTTACTGGCGACGCGATAGCGGAACCAGTAAACAGATATTAAATTTCCTAATACAATACAGTTATCTCCATTCTAATGTAATATAATCATGTATATCGATGTGAATTGCCACATTATTGACAAGATGACGTAAGCGGTAATCAGCTAAAATTCTAAAAATATCTCATGCTATTTTAACAGTGGAATTGATACCGTGAAAATTACACCATTAAATCGACAATTAATGCCGTGAAATTTTTTAATACAATACAGTTATCTCCATTCTAATGTAATCATGTGCATTGTCACATTATTGACGACGTAAGCGGTAATCGGCAAAAATTCTCATGATATTTCAACCTTGAAAATTATAGCATTGTCCAATCACAAACCAAGAATATTAAACAACTACGTTAGAATATGATATATCTCAAAATATGTTTGTTACATTTTAATGAACTCAACAATGTATCTACATTATATGATAAAGTTTTTCAGTAACTTGTGGCAGGTCGGTGGTTTTCTCCGGATACTCCGATTTCCTCCACCAAGAGAACTGACATCCACGATATAGCTGAAATATTGCTGAAAGTGGCATTAAACGCCATAACCCTAACCCTAACCCTACAATGTATCTGAGAATCTTCTCAACCATAACATTTTTTTTTTACATATTATGAACCAACTGGTTAACATGTTATGTCTGTTATTGAATCTGAAGTGTTGTCTATGGTATACAACATCACATCTGCTGTTAACAATTATGCTAGAATCATATCTTCAATGTTAGAGTAAGCTATCACACAAGATACAAGTCCACATGAGGAAAAAATCTTATATTTGTTATTCAAAATGCCTGTTACATTCTTACTTCAAAAGTCCAAGCTACGTTTGAGGGAAAATGTTAGTATGACAACATGTTATTTATATTTACTTAATGAATTGTCAACATCAGAAATTATCAGTTCATCTAAAAGATTATATCTGCCATCAAGGTCAACATGTCAGCAACCCACGCCATCATTATAATCTTGACCCCCGGTTTTTAGTGGGTTTCGTGTTACTCGATCTTTAGTTTTATATGTATGTTTTGTAGATCGTTGTTTGTCCTTTTGTACTTTTTCTTTTGGCCATTGTGTTGTCTGTTCTTCTTCGATATACTGATTCTGATTGCCCCTTTGGTATCTTAGATATACTGATTCTGATTGCCCCTTTGGTATCTTAGATATACTGATTCTGATTGCCCCTTTGGTATCTTCAAACTCTTCTTGAATAATAGTTCAGTTTATATCTGTACACGCGTGCATGTGATGTTTGTAACAAGATTTTGACAAGATTTTGACATTAATTTTGGATTGGGAGAAGTATATTTTTAAAATATGTTTAAAGGTCCGTTACATTTATTAAAAAAAAAATTACATTTATTAACCTTGACGTGATCATTTGATTTAACTTTTTGTACAGAATAACTATAAATAAGTTCGTTCTTATATTTATTTTGTATATTTTAAATTAAAGTGTAATTCATATTTAATGCTGTACTTAGCTCAATTATATTTTTATAGTAGTTTAAAATGTGTAAATCAGTTTCTTCTGAATAATATTTTACGATTGAGTATGATAAATTAGACCGTAGTTTATCAAAATATTTCTTTCAATTGAGCAATAAAAAAATTAAAATTGATACAGAGGGTTTTGAAAAGTAGCATCAACATTTGTCATTGCCATCGGAATGCACCGGAAAAGAATATGATTTAGAATAGGGACAAGTTGAGTTTAATAAACCGAAAGTCTGCAGCATTTGTCTCCCATATTTATATTTAGATAAGAGCGGCTGTATATCTATATATAGATATTCTAAACGAAATCCTTTGCATCGTGTGCAATAAAATAGATTTCTACATTTTCATTGATTATGTTTGTAATGGTAACCTGGAACGTAAAGAATAAAAAAAACAAATATTATGTACAATTTCAAACATTTTATTTGACATATAAAGTTAAAAACATAGTGTAAAAGTGTAGCACTAGGTGGTTCACACATTCAACCCTCAATAACCCATGTCTATGATACTCTGCAATCATGTATGTGTTGTAGTTCGTTGAGATTACAAAAATAACAAACCTGATTTTTCATGTTTTGTATGAGACATATATTAATTATGATTTATTACATACTTACTTAAAATAAAGGCATTTTTGTACGACCAATATGACCGGAAGTAAACTGTCCATATTTTCACACCCCGGGAAAATAACCGGTTATTAGGTGCCCTTCGTGCGTTTCAGACAAAATAAACAACTTCCGATCTTTACGTCTGCAGATGTCGGAAGTATATAATAAATAGTTTAATACATGGATATTTCCATATTGGCCTGGTTATCATCCCTCGACCTATATTGGCCTCAGACGAAGTTGAGGGATGATAACCAGGCCAATATGGAAATGCCCATGTATTAATCTGTCACGATGATATATAGTATATGTATGCACAAAGAAGAATATTTTGTAACAAAATAAAAAGTGATTTAAATAAATACTTTTATCGGTAACATGTACGAGATGGTGAAATGTGTTAAGAAATGTTGCCATTTGTTATGCAATATGTACACAATCGAAAAAAAAAACGGCAATAATAATTATAACACTATAAATATCTGTCTGAATTACCATGGAACATATTATACACCTATTTACTGGCTATGAGGACAATAGCAAGTTTATTGTCCCCCGAGACACCAACTATTTCCCGACGCGAACGTCGGGAAATAGTTGGTGTCTCGGGGGACAATAAACTTGCTATTGTCCTCATAGCCAGTAAATAAGTGTTTTATTATACCAAAGGCAATCTAGGAAATCTGAGAAAATATGGCTATTAAAAAAACACAAATAGAAGTTCTTTTTATAGTAATATTAAGAAAAAATATCAACAATAAACATGTTTTTTAAATTGCCAGTAAATAGTTCAGCGGCAGTCAATAGTCTTGAAAACTATTGACCGGTCAATAGTCTCAGTGTTAAAAATGTGAAACAATAGCATTTTTATTTCTTTAAAAAAGCTTTAAGAAAGTATATACTGAGGTATAATAAACTATAATAGCATGCATGCATTGGCATGTAACATGAACAACCAAAATAACAAACATCATATAGGGTTAAAGGAGGTACTGAATATGTAAATTACAAAGCAGTTTAATTTATATCGAAAATTCGTTAACGCTTAAACTGATCAATCTATGGGATGAAATATATTATAAAAGTATGATAGCTCGTGCATCCTGTTATAAAACTGCTAACAAAGACATTATTACTGGTTTATATAATACAACCAACGGGGAAAATGTGCCTTTCTACACAATAGAAATGCAATACCCTGAGTTGACTAAGTAACGAACAAACCGCTGCCATTATTTCTTGGAATTTGAATATCAAAATTATTCTAACGTGGAACTAGTGCAGTTATATGACTGAGACATAACGTGTGCAAGTGTGGGTAAAATGAATTAAAACAAGCATTATATTGGACTGTCAAAAGTATAAAACACTTTGTCGTATTGTTTATATATTATATTTCACTATTAACAGTATACAATACTGTATCTTATTGTTTATATATCATATTTGACTATCAAAAGTATAAAATACTGTGTCATACTATTAACAGTATAAGATACTGTGTCGTATTGTTAACATATATTTGACTATCAAAAGTATAAAATACCGTGTCATACTATTAACAGTATAAAATACTGTGTCGTATTGTAAACATATCATATTTGACTATCAAAAGTATAAAATACTATGTCACACTATTAACAGTATAAGATACTGTGTCGTATTGTTAACATATTATATTGGACTATCAAAAGTATTAAATACTGTGTCGTATTGGTAACATTGATACAATGTAATCATTATGTCTAAACATATGATTTGCCCTATTTATATAATTTACACCTGAATAAAAGTAAAACATTCTCAATAAAATACAACTGGTAGGACGGATAAAGTACATTCAATAGAAATAATCTCTCAAGTGTCTGAGCAGTTCATTGAATCTTTGTCTATAAGATCGAGGTATGTGTTTATATTGTTTTCTAAATTTGATGGTTTTACTCCATTTGTCTTCGTCTTTGAAGAATCTTCTGGTATTTTTAAAATAACTTCATTGTTTTTGATTGGTTCTGACGACAGATAACCGTTAGAATTTGAATCTGATAAGACAAGAGATACTCCATTACTACTAGAAGAATCTGTTGACACAGAATGATTGACTAGTGGTATTTCTGATATCTGGCTACTTAAACTGTAACTAGTAGGACAACTGGTACTTAACATAGCCTTACGACGTTCTTCAACGTCCTTCTTCTTTGGCATTGACAAAACCAGTTTCTTCCAAAATTTCTGTATTTTGACACTGTCTTCATCTTCTGGCCACTCAAGATATGTAACAGACTTTATAATTTGTTCCAGATTAGGATCAAGCTCACTTTTATGTGACGATATGTCTTCAAGGACCAACGGTATAATTCTGTGCCTTCTTTTTAACATTTCCGTTTGTGCCATTTGATATTCAAACTTAGTGAATTCACTGTGAACATATCTTGGTGTCAACAGAAGAATAGTGCGTCTACTTCCTTGTACTGCCCGTATAATGTTGTTAGCAATTGCTGAAAATTTAAATGGGATCTTCATAAAGACGTATATGTTACATGCATGATTGACTTGCATTTTATATACATTATGATGTTTTTTCTATGCAATCAAATATGTGAACTTTACCAGAATGGTGGCAGATTATTTAACAAAACATATCAATTGCCGTTGAAACCATTCCTTTGTGTGAAATAATATAGTTTGGGTTATACTCTGCATGCCTGGATTGTAAGCTGGCTTACCATTTCGGAGCACCTGAGTTCACCCCTGTTGTAAGCTGGCTTACCATTCCGGAGCACCTGAGTTCACCCCTGTTGTAAGCTGGCTTACCATTCCGGAGCACCTGAGTTCACCCCTGTTGTAATCTGGCTTACCATTCCGGAGCACCTGAGTTCACCCCTGTTTTTTTGTGGTGTTCGTGTTGATTAATCTTTAGTTTTTTTGTGTAGTTTGTAGTCCACTATTATCCTCTTGAATTTGTTTTGGTTTACCATTGTATTTTCTGTTCTAATGCTTCTATTTACCTCTTTAGTATCTTCAAATTTTCCATGATTTATACCAATATTGTGTATATTCGGAGTGTGAACTAGGTTGGTTTATACAAATATTGTGCATGTCTTGGGCTGGCATGGTTCTTACAAATATTGTGTATGCTTGGATTTTCTCTTTATGCACATATCTGGGTAACTTCTGTTGTTATTTCATTGGCTTGACGTTTGGTTTGTTTATTAAGTTGTTGAACATGAGTACAATTAACTTACTGTCTCCAGGAATGAAGTCTCTGAAGTGAAGACATAATTTGAAGCCCATTTCTACTTCTAGTTTAGAATAGAGTTGCCGTAGAACAAATGATTCATCTTTATCATCACATTTATAAGAAACAAATGCATCCCACTCTCTCTCATCTGTGGAAAAATAATTTAATAATTATGTAAAATGATATAAATCATTAAAATATTAATATATGTAAATAAGGGTAATAACACAATTACCGAACACAGAGCAATCTTCCAAAGGGAAAGTAAAAACTCATAAATCAATAAACAGACAAAATCAGTCAACAACCGGGAAACTGGGAAACCGCAATGGCCCTGACTTGGTACAGGCATTTCTAAAGAAATGGTGGATTGAATCAGATTTTACGGCGCCAACCTCTCGCTTCCATTACGGTTCAAAGGTTCCGGTTGTTACTATAACAGCATTTATAACAATACTGGAACAAAATAGGTAAAATAGTAGTCAAACAGTACTAAATTCAGTTAGGAAGGTATCTAATATATCTCGTGAACCATCATCATCAATAACTATGAGTCCTTTGAAGTATTTTAATTACGACAGTAAATGACAAAAACATTTTTACGTCACACATTCACAGAATATTTTCTTGACATTGTAACCACGTATATCAAATCCTTATCGTTATACATTTTCACTATATGAAAATGTATCTTTTACCATTGTATCTGCAGAGACAGAATATATTCCGACAAGATCTTGATATCGGAATATAAACTTTTTAAGAGATCGAATAAGGCGAATCTTTTTATAGCCCTGGGCCAGTAGCCTGTTTTTCAGACAAAGATGACTCTTCAAGAAATCAGAATAATTGCTACTGGCTCTTGCATAAAGTAGACTGTAGAAATCGGAACATTCGAGGTCCAACGTCAATAAAACATGACTATTTTGTCAACATTGATGCTGAAACCGTACATATAACGATGCCACTAATACGAGGAACACCATAGATATAATTATAAAGGTTTTTCCCCCTTTTTTTCTTTTTCTTTTTTTTTATTTTATAAAAGTTTGTATACTGTCGTCTCAAGTATACTGTTGTGTATAAAATAATCATCATTTCAAAATTTTCAAAAAATCTTCATAAGAATTCGACTGAGCTTGTTGATATACCTCTGAAGCAGTTTATCCAACGTAGAATTAACTTACTATTTTTACATATTAATCATGATGTCTTCTGCTAAAAATTGGCATCGTTGTTAGACAAAAGCTAAAATAGATTCTCGAGTAATATAACGACTTGATACAAGGGCAAGAACAGGATCAACAACAAACCGTAAACAAATATAATAGGACAATATGCACTCCAACAAAAACAGGCATTGAAACCAGTGCTATATTTCAGGTAAAGCAAAAATATGACTGCATGTCCAAGTTCTGTTTTTAACAAACTTGCATAAAAAAGAGCAATAACGAGGCCATTTTTGAGGTGGTGGACTTACCATTTCTATCTACTGTATTTGACATTTTATTATATTCTATATGTTATTTTGATGCGTTGAAAATTGATGCCAGTTCTTAATCGTTGCTAAAACACTTATGTGTTACTCATCCAGTGAGTCAAATTTGAAATGAATAATAAGTAAATGATTGGGGGGTCACGATTTTAGGTTTACAGATATATACTGATATAACCACACATATTTTACCTTTTCTATATACATGTGTTTGGAAGAAAGGTGAGAAGACGGTTATTAGGATTCATCAGTTTGATCATGAACAAATTCGATATACAACATATTGTTTCCCTTCTACAACATATGTATACAAGGTATCTCCCTATTCTATATTTTTGCTTCACTAAGAGGGGATGATTGGACACATGAAGCTAATATACCCCCGGCACACTTTTTATTGAAATGCCTGTACTAAGACAGGAGAGTGAGGGGTCATGTATGTGTGTTAGAAATATCGTTATTGCCTGTTTCTACAATTGGCCGATCAGATTTTGGAACTGTTCTGACGGTATAGTATTTTCTTCACTTTTTTCGTTTTAATGCCACACATAAACACTGGTTTTTGGAGAAAGGTTGATCATTGGTTGTAAGGAATGCATTCGAAACACCAGGATTTGACAAATAATTATATTCGTATTTAATATCTACTGTACTTAACGTGTCATGGCTAAACACAAAATTTGATCAACAAATGTAATACGGAATAACCCCAATCTTATTGTGTTATTTGTATTATATCTCTACACATGGTAATGGTATGATTATGTTGATTATTATTGACATAACGTGTTATTTCCTTATGTTCAACATGTGTTTTATTGATAAGGAATAGATTTAATGACGTTATCATTAACATTAAGAAAATAAATGTGGGTTAATATAGAGGAAATATCTGTAATATTTACTGTTAGTAGACTAACTTATGTCAAATAGTATGAATGATTTATTGTTGTTTAACGTCAAGTGAGCATTATATATTAGCTATATCCATGAGACATTACCTGTTTAGACACAAAGGTGGCATTGAGATTGATTTGTAGATGGGTGTTCTGATAGCCATAAGTAATCTAGGAGATGGGTGTGCTACGTAAATGGACGTAAAAGTGTTCCTTGGACACCAACGACCAATCATATCAAATGTTGCTCAAACAAAGTCCTATTCTTATATCCCGGGTTTCGCTCGAGGGCTGTTGCTTTCAAATGTATTTTCCCGCATTGTATATAAACAAATGATTTTACACTTTTCATTCTCTTTGTTAAAAGCTAACTACAGAAGGACTGGTAAAGCAATTGTTAAAACAATGTATGCTCCCCTATTTACTTTAGATATAATTATGTAGTACAATTATTGTTATCTAAATGTGATTTGAAACATGTTTACGTACCATTATCTTCGTATCTTTGGAAGTAATGTACAATTTTCATTATCAGTATGACTCTGTTTCTCCACATCCAATATGGAAGAACAACCAACGCTAAGATGAGGATAACAATCAAACCGAGGCAAACTCCAACTACCCACCAATACCAAGTCTCTTCTTCCAGTACTATATCATAAAATAAAAGTCAAATACATGTACTAATGCATTTACATCATTGATCAGAGATATTCAGTATAAGATATGTTACACCCCCTCTTTCCAACGAGAAAAATAATGCATGGACATTTTACAAATCTATCATGTCGGCCAACATTGTTCAGACCTTAACTTACAACAAAACGATTTACGATAAAAACCCAAATGTTGCCACTCTGCATGTTCTGTGTTTGGCTTTGACGATAGAGGATATTATGTTGTTATTTTGACGTCTTTATTGTCTGTTTTTCTTGTTCTCTTTTGCCTGTGTAATTGTTACTGGTATACTTACATTAATGTGCATGCTATGCTCCATATGTATATTTGTTATAATTGCTATGTAATGCAATGAAAAAGACTTCATAAGTTGGGAAAACTTGTGTCTGATCTTTTTTGTGTCTCTATGAGAAAATAACATTGTTGTAAACTGAAACTCTATTTTTGATTAATAAATAACTGTTGACAGATGTATCATCTTATAAAAAAAATTTATGTTGATTATTCTATTATTTACGTCGTGAGATTTTTGTACATTTAATTTTGACAAATGAACTTAAATGTCCAAATGTGGTATGTTTATTGAGGACATTTACCAGATGAGTCACATATACCCCCGCAGGTAGTTATAAAATACATATAAAGTCTTTCACCTGAGTACTTAATTGGTATATCTAAATTCACATAGACTAGTATATTAACATACAGATTTGTATGGAGAAATACAATGTTAACAATACATTATTGTTTTTACCTTAGAAAGAACAATTAACAAGGTCAGTCTGGACCACCCATTGTATTTATTATAAATTTACTTTGATAACTTTTAAGAGTTATGATAATTCTTTGATATTATCAAATGTCATCTAATAATGATAGTTTGGTCTCTGACCATACTGAAACAATTTGACCATTAATGTCTATCTCAGGAGGATACCGCCCACATTTATTATCATTTTTTGCAACAATTACATACATGTTACTGAAATTTAATTCAATATATGATATCATGCCGAATAATGGTAAGTCTTTTAGAGCAGCAAGCTTAATATGGGATATCAAGTGAACAAGTCTACGTGTACGCGTTTGAATCAATTCCGCTTCAATATACTTACCTTCTGGAATTATTTCATTTTCACAAAACTCTCCTTCATAATTGAATACACAGTTACAATACTCAGTCCCATTAATATCTACTCTACAGCGTCCATGGTCACCACAAATCGTGCAGCATTTCTTCTCACACAAGTCCCCATCAGCCCCTGGATCACATATACATTTATAACCAGAACTCAGTAGTTTACATCTACCATTGACACACGGCAGTATACATGTTCCTGTATCCCCTGTATGATTGGCAATGTAATTATCAGAACAAACATGTTCATCAGGATACGAACCGTTAACTGGTCCTATTGTTGTAGTAGAAGGCTTTGTCGTAGATATTTTTGTCATGGTATCCTCTGTAGAATATGGCGTGGCTGGTGCTATGCATTCTATAGAACCGCCAACCAGAGTACAATCACTGTCACAATTCTCACAGTCTAACTTGTCACAAAATGTACCAGTCCAAAAAGGATCACATTGACACCGAAACATCACCGAACTTTTCTCACAATAACCGTTTATACAAACGAAGAACCCAGGATAACACGTTCGAATTTCTAATGACCGAGTAGTGATATCGTTGGTATCTATAGTTACAGTAGAAACGTTTACTGTCGATACTTCTATTAAAGGTTCAGAACAAGTCAATTTACCGTTGTCTATATGACATCCGTGAGAGCAATCAGATGGACAGTCTAACTCATCACAGTATCGTCCTGTCCAATGGTCGTCACATACACATTTCAGTATCACTTTACCAATGTAGCAATAACCATGGATACAATCTCCAGTAAAACACGTGCGGTTGCTTATATCCCTTAGTGTTGTCATGGGTATAGTAGAGGTAACATTTTCTTGCTTCAGTGAAGCAGGTGTAGGCTGTGTATTGGAAGAGGCAATGACTTTAGAGGTAGAAGGTATTGTTGTTGAGGTAACATCTATACACGTTACTATATCATTATATAAGTGACAGTTTTTCTCACAAGACAAAGGACAATCTAAGTCTTTGCACTGTAGTCCTGTCCAGTTGTTGTCACAGGCACAGCTCTGTCCTTTGCAATATCCATGTACACAAGTTAACATACCAAACAAGCAAGTTCGTTGTGAAAACGGTCTTAGTGTTGTCGTGATCGATGACTGTGTTGTCACATCGCTTTGGTTGGCCTCTGTTGTAACATTCTTTGAAGCTTCAGTACTCATATTCCAGTGTGTTATGTGGCTTTCACATTTATTACCCGTATACGACAGTGGACAGATACATGATATGGAACAATCAATGCTATTCACTAAACAAGTCCCTCCATTTTGACACTCATCTTTTGAACAAGAATCACATAATCCATCAGTATTAACAATGCAAATAAATAGAAACACAATAAATGGACCTCTCATAAACATCTCCATAATTATAGATTACATAAGCACATCCAACAATTTACACACTTTGCATAACGTAAAACATCACATTCCTCAAAAAACAATTTCTAAATAAACAGGGACTTAAATTTTCAGATCACATCGGTATACTGAATAGATTATTAACATCCGTCACAGAACGTTGCGTACTAAAGCAATAATAAATGTGTCATTAAATCGGAGTGACAGTTACAAGTATTCAATGAGAAAACATTTGTTATTGTATCTAACTGAATAATGACCCATTTTATGTCCAAAATAATAGGTATTTTCTATTTATGTTCCCAAATAAAGTCATTTCTGTAACTCTCAATTTTATAATTCTTTCTCTTCAAACACCTTCCTGATGTTTATGCATGTGAAGAACAATGATTTAGGATTTTAAAGGCAAATTAGCGTATTGAGAGGACTATTTTATATTATCATATCCGGAAATTTTAATCTAATAATAGCTAGGAGTGGTGTTTATTGGAAATATTGTATTGTCATTGAAATAAGATGTAGAAAAGTAATGTGGTCATCAGCTCATTTTTATTACACAAAACAGACTGTAAGTGATGTTGTCCTGTGTTATTTGGTACATTCCATTAAAAATTGAAAGTGTTGTATATTAAATTGTACTAAAGCTATGTAATAAACATAAAAATCTGTGTTAAATTTCTATTAAAATGATATAAATTTCAAGCTATGTACCTTTGACTTTGCTATGTCATTGCTTAAGTTTATACATAAATATTTTTTAACACTGGATCTTTTCTCCCAAATTAAATTTTACTATTTATGTAAACGCTTCACCTCATCTGACCCGCAGGTTCATGTGGGTTTAGCCTTATTATCAATCTGACAGAAACCATGTGATACTTTTGTGAGAATATGATGTCCTTGATCTGGTCGACCGCATTTAGGTTTTCACAATGTAATCTTCTCCTCTGAAACCACTGGGGATATTGATAAGCTGGCCCTTGGGCGTTACCATTGCACACTTTGCACTATCTACATCCGTACAAGTTGGCTGGCGTTGCTAAAATTGAAATGTCCTCAAAAGAAGAAAATTAATCTTAACACTGATGGAATAGGGCTTTGCGTTTCACCAACGAGAAATAAAACCCTTTGCACTATCACCAAAAAATAATAATAATAGGGTTTTGGATGTTACTACTGAGAGATGAAATGCTTTGGAACTTACTACTTAGCAATAATGGCCTTTGGATTTTACCAGAGAGATAAAGAGCTTGATATATTTTTTGGAGAAGTCATGCATTTTAGATCTTTCCTTCGAGGTAAAGGGTTATATTGTGAATCATCTCGGAAACCACAAAGCAAAGTAACACAAGCTTTTCATGAAACATCACTGATGGTTATATAAAGCGTTTTTTCTTCTGTGGTTAACCAAAGATGATATACATCTTATGGCAGGGTATCATCCGTCCACTAGTCAGTGCTTCGGTACCGACATGATTTATTAGAAATAATTATTACTGAAATTTACAGTTCTTAAATAATGTAATTATTAATAAAACTAAAGTTCTCCTCCCGCAGGCATAGATGGCCTTAGCTGATTTTGGCTATCCTGTTTAGGCCCTTTGGTTATATTGATCCCAAAACTTTAAATTATTTGGCTTTCCAAATTTCCAAATTTCTAAAGTTTTGAACGTACCTGATGAAGGTTATTCCAGAAACGCGTCGTGTGCAATAAATTTGATATCTACGTTTTCATTACTATCACTGAGTTGATACATCTGTTGGTGGACTATTAGTCCCCGACGGTATCATTCGCCCAGTAGTAAGTGCTTCGGCACTGACATGGTTTATTAGATATATTTATTACTGAAACTTACAGTTGCTAAATAATGTAATTATTAATAAATCTAATGTTCTCCTCCCTCAAGTATAGGTGACCTT
>MJUT01061338.1:849676-860735 GCA_002080005.1 Gigantidas platifrons
TGTTCTCCTCCCTCAAGTATAGGTGACCTTAGATAAATCTAATGTTCTCCTCCCTCAAGTATAGGTGACCTTAGATAAATCTAATGTTCTCCTCCCTCAAGTATAGGTGACCTTAGATAAATCTAATGTTCTCCTCCCTCAAGTATAGGTGACCTTAGTTGATCTTGTCTATCCTGTTTATGACCTTTGGTTCATTGCTCCCAAAACTTTAAATTATTTGGCTTTCCAATCTTTCGATTTTGAAGAAGGTTATTACAGAAAGGCGTCATGCGCACTAAGTTTGATATCTACGTTTGTATTACATAGATCAACATAAAGCGGCGCAGAACTTTATTTTTCAATTTTCCTTCAGTCTTAGAATTGACAAATTGGTCCATAAACTATGCATGAATGATTGTTGGAATATACCGTACAAAGGTTATGCGATGTGTGAGTTGATCTATTGAATTACACGCATTAAGAAAAAAAATCATACCTTGTTATTCATTGACCATAAAATGATGATAAATGACAAGTGCATTTCATTTTTTGCATGCTGATCAGAAAACCAAGATGGCCGACACTACGAGAAATGTACTTTAACATTAAGTGCTCTTATATCTTTTACTACTCAACATATTTTAACTTAGAAACTGTTGCAAACTGCATCTTATGTCGACAAGAACCTTTGGTCTTCTTAGTCTAATGTGCAATTATAAAGTATTAAAGTTACAGCACGTTTAGTTTTGTATTTGTTTCACAGATAAAAGTTGTTTTCTAGAATAAAAACCAAGGAAAACAATTTCATTTTAAAAGTCAGTTGTTTTTAATCTTTTTCATTGAGTGATGGTGGAATCATATAATTTTTTCAACAATAATGTAGTATGAAAGGATATGGACATAGATGCAAATGAACATTAGAAACTATACAACATTACACTAAGATACAAATTAAAGTAATGGAACAACACTTTTATTGCTGGTCTTATCAATAAATGAGCATTAGCTTTTTATCAAAGATTTACTTGTATTGAATCTCGGTGAAGAAGGTAATTGAAAAAAGATAGAGTTTATATTTTAATTGACATTCCAGTGTCATGCTGTAGGCCATTTGACACTTAAGTATAATTGTAAATTGTAAGATGTATTGATAATAATTTAGTAAGTCATTATAATTTAAAGTGACAAGTATTTCTTTGAACTTCCTTGTGATATTTCCTCCTCGGGATTAATAGTTCAAGATTCTGGGTATTTCTTTGTACATAAACGTAGGGGTTTGATGGTAGTAAAGGAAAATCTCCATCTTAATGAATTAACAAATCCCCTAATTGTTATATTAATTGTAAATATTTAATATACTAAATATGATGGGCATGAAGATTTCCCTACATATTATGCTTAAAGAATTTGAATATTATCTGCTTTGTCAACATGTTAGTCTGACACTCTATCATCACTTTACATGTCTTTATCCTTGTATTATATCAATTACATGTAGGTAAATAGGGAGGCTTTGTTGTCCAAATTTCAATTATCAAAAGCCATTATATTGGAGTACTATTAACAATTATAAACCCACCATATTGTCCCAACCAAAGTCCCATTAATAAGTATAAACCCACCTCTTTGTCCAAAAATATGCACCTTTAACCAGAATAATCATACGATATTGTTCCAACACATGTCCCATAAACCCCCCACATTGTCCAACCAAGGTCCGACTTATATATGACAACACTGGATGCAGAAGGAACATAACGTAGAGAAACAAAAGATAAACACACCGTCATATGTCATGGTCTTATTTTGTGGTCAGTGAAGTTGAGAGGTGGTTGATTGTTTTGCTGATATTGGTGGAATTGATTACCTTCTCTGTTTAAACTTTCTTATCATCTTTTCCGGGTAAATATCAGTTCTACCAGCTTCCAAAAAAGGTCATGGAATATTTAGTACTTGTAAAGTGTAAAACAGTCAATGTATTTATGGTAGGAACTTCTTCAATAAGGAAGTATAAGGAGGAGTTTTTTTTTTCTTTAGTAAACACCATGAGTCTGTATCTACTACAACTTTAGTCATTTGCATGATGCTCATATTAGACTTCTCTGACATTGATTCTAGAATTTCGGTGTGCATTTCTTTAGGTGTGTGCAACTGGGTCTAAAAATTGTCCCAAAACATGTCATATTCTGGATTGTGGAGTAGCGAAAATATATTTAGGAATAATATTTTTGCTTGCAATTCAACAGAACAATTCATACATCAGAACGACTGTACTTAAACTTTTATTGAAAGAGATAAGATGTTCCATTTCTTAATATTTGGTGTGAACATTAATGTTTTTGCTTCATTGACATGCATTGTCACATGTTTTGGATATTAACAATTATCAATAATAACATATTTAGAAGATCTTTTCCATTTTTCACGATTTGCCATGGTATTGTTGTTCTTCGTTAAAGGCGACATAACGACTCTGAAATGCGGAAATATATTAGGAATTCAATCATCATGCAATTTATGAAATGACGTGTGATTTGAATTCTTAAGAGACATATTGAAGCACTTATACTGGAGTCCTTACCCTCGCTTTTTGTAAATCCATGTTTAGTTATTTTTCTGTCAGTTTATTGACAATCCATGAACCATTCAGAGGCACAGACCACATTGGGCGCATTACTTTGTAAGAAAATATCTGGGATATGAAATGTAAGACAATAAACAGTGTAATACGAATGGTACTCAGGAAACTGCATAGTGAATCATCTAAATTTCAATATATCTCTTATGAGTTCTTACACTTTAGATATTAAACATCTATTGCATATACTGCTTACCAATTTATTTCATAGTGTTAATCTAATAGCATGATCATATATTTGTGTTTCCCCTGTTTTAAGTACATGGTAAACTTATTTTATTTCCACGTGTTTAAGCATCACATAGTGTTTGTAGAATTCACACAACTACATTTTGTAATTCAATCCTATAGTTAATTATTTCATTCGTCACTACGTTTATACATTTAAATGTTAATTATTAGTGTTATTTATGTTCATATACCTCGTGGGTGTGTCCATTTTTGGAAATTTATAATGTGGAACATATTTTAGTGATACCCATATATCATATATTTGTGGATTTGCAATATTATTAATGTGCCCCCTCCGCCCCCAATTTTTTTTTATTAACTACAGTGGTTTTACAAAAATATTAAATCAAAACATGTCCCAAGGGAAATAACTCTAGTTCATATGAAGGTAAAAATCCTGCAGATTGCAAATCAGTTGTATTCGTGAAATTTGTTTGGACAGGCCGGATTCAAATTTATGGGTTCAACTGCATAATCTACTTGAAAAGAAATCAGTCTTGAGAAATTTACAGAACAAAATATTTTTCCCCACTAATTTGATATGTCATCTTGGAATATCCTTAGTTTAGTTGTCATTTTCCTCATACATATACATGTTAAACTAGATTTCTCAAAAATGCTCTAGTTGTTATGACAAAATGTGGCATCTGCATTTTCATAATTTGACTTATCATGCTGTTTCATTTGAACGAAATTTTGTAAGAATGATCAATAGATTGTTCCTAATATTTTGTTCGAAAGTTGCTGCCATACAACATCCAATATGGAATCTATTGTACACAGTTTTCCGCGTTATTTCAGCTGTAGATTGGCAGAAATTGTCTAGCCTTACGTTTTGTTGATATTGGTGGATCTGTTGCCCATGACTGTGTCAGCTATTTTTTCATAATGTCTCTTCATTTCTTATCGATTCCTTATCCTATGAACGCCCCAATTCATAGTACCTACTATTTCCTATTTAGATGACATGATTTATGAATCGTCCTGAAATAATTCCTAAGTTTGTTCCGATCTAGTACCATAATGTGCTACAAGCCATAAAGTTTATGCTATGCTTTGTTATCCCTAAAGAAATATATGTTTGACCAATACAGAAGAAAGGTTTGACGTCGTAAATCGAAGGACAGATAACACAAAACCAAAAGAAAACAATGAATGACGAATAATCTGCAAAACACAAAAAAAAAATAAAGATCGAGCAACGTGAACCGCACTAAAACCCAGGATTATCTTAGGTGCTCGAGAAGGGTAAGCAGTTCATGCTCCGTTAGTGGCACCCGTCGTGCTACTCTTGTTACAAACCCGTATGGACAATCGAAAGAAACTGGCAACATATAGGGTACACAAGACGAAAAACAACACTGCTATACGCAAGCAAACACAAATAACGTAAATAAGACATGAGCGCTCCTACAAACAACTGGTGGAGGTATGGACGAACCAAACATAGTTTTTATGCGGAAATCGTACAGGACATCATAGCACGGAACTCAGAACGTAAAGAGAAACAATAGGACAACACAAGAAAGTAAAAAGATGAGCAACACGGACCCAACCAACAACAAGGTGTGAACTCGGGTGCTGGCGAAGGGTAAGCAGTTCCTGCTTCGCATAAGATGCCCGACATGTTTCTCATATATACAGTTAAGTCTGGTAAAAGTCTTGGCAGTCATATAGGAAAGAAAACAGCTACGTAAACAGTAAAAGAATAAGGAAAGGACGGATTATGATTACGACAAACGGAGCATATCCGCGGTCATTTGTGACACAGATGACTAGGTCAAGGTGCCAACCGTAAAATTTTAAAGTGATGACTTCAACTTAATCAATAGGGAACTTGTTTCAGGAGTTTCCTTGTTAACAGCAACAGTATATCAAGGAAATCATGATAAGTACCACACACTCTGAAATATCGGATCAACTGAGAGACAAATACTATATATGCACACTGCTGGAATGTTACTACATATAAATGGAACGTTCACTATGTGACAACTGAAATCATCTCTTTTGTGGTAAAGTTTCGTTCTTTATCGACTATCACTGTCAATCTCACTGTGTAGGTCAAGGCATGAAGCAGACCTAGCTGTATCGGTGGTATCCTTTATTCTAAGTTCAATGAGATAGATGCGATAAAAAAAATCACCAACCTTAGAATTATTTAATGAAAGAACATCATCCATATAACAGATCTTGAAATCAAAGGATCCGGCTAGCTTTTGTTTTCTTGAGATGCCCTTGTCTACCTCGTCCCACGAGTTTCATCTTCTGAGTTTGTTATCCTGCGTTCTTCTATTCATAACTTTATTTCCTCAAAACTGTATCGTAGATCGAAAGTAATCTCTCAAATCATTTTTTCCCGACATTCATTCATCATCTCAATAGTCATTGTAATATTTTGCTAAAAATATTTAATTGTAATGCTTACATGTGATGTTTGAATAATACAAATTCAGCTTTGTCAGCATATAGCAAAATAAAAATGTATATCTCTGAAATAATTGCATAATGTTATAGAAAGCAATGGTTGTGAGTTTACTTCTCTTCACATCTTGTCATTTCTTGTTGTATGCTTTTAAATTACCAGTATTGTGGCATTCAATAAAAACGTGGCATATTTACATTTTGTCAGATACATCCCACGGAACAAGCTTATTGTACAACTGTAGGAGAGAGCGTAGCCCACATAGGGAACATATACCCCGTGAGTCGAGAAAGCTTTGTATACTCTCCAAAACAACAACAAAAAAGACAACATAAGCATTACATTACTCAGAAATTTGGCACACTGGTTGTTCAGACGTTAAAGTTGATTAAAATGTCACAATTTATCACATTAAATTCCATAGCGTTCAGATGATGTCACTTCAAAGTTAATATCTGTTGTGCCCACCATTAGCCTGTAACACAGCACGGACCCGGCTGGGCATAGACTCGATCAATCGACGAATACGGTCTTGCGGAATTCTCCCCCATTCTTGCTCAGGAGCCTGCTGCAATTCTTGCAGAGTTTGCGGCGCTGGATGATGACTGCGCGCGCCTCGATCCAAGTCATCCATCCTACAAATGTTCTATTGGGTTCTAATCTGGTGATTTAAACGACAATGGGAGCACTGTTACGTTCTGGTTGGCTAGAAAGTCAACAGTAGTACGAGCTGTGTGTGGTCGAGCGTTGTAGTGCTGAAAAAATTCCCTATGGCGGTTCATTACAGGTAGTAAGTGTGGGTGTCAAAAGCTCATATCTGTATCGAGCGGCGTTAAGGTTGCCGGGGATGTGCATCAGTTGAGTTTTTCGTGCGTAGGATATGGCACACCACATCATCACACTTCCACCGTCGAAATTGTCGACCTCAAGGACCCAGTTCCTTGTGAACCTCTCATTCCGGCGTCTGTAGAAACGTATACGGCCATTTCTTTTCTGCAGCATGAATCTTGATTCATCGCTGAACCAGATTCGCCTCCAGTTTTGGAGGTCCCAGCTCCTTACTGCGTCAAAGTCTCAGTACTGCGCCAAAGTAAGGACGTCTGACGCGTAAACCGTTTTCACGGAGACGATTTCTGACTGTCTGTGCCGATATTCGTCGGAGACATGGGACATTTGATGCTGTTTCTCTTGCTGTCATGGTCCGGTTTCTCAGGTGAAGTACCCGGAAGTAGAGATGTTTGGCTGCTGATGTGTCCGTGCTGTGCTACAGGCTAATGGTGGGCACAACAGATATTGACTTTGAAGTGACGTCATCTGAACGCTTTGGACTTTAATGTGATAAATTTTGACATTTTAATGAACTTTAAAGTCTGAACAACCAGTGTGCCAAATTTCAGTGTAATGTAATGCTTATTTCTGTATTTAAAATGATGTTGAAAATTTGAAGTAAATTAAATTTTTTCACATGTTGCGTTTCTTTTTTGGGAGAGTATATTATTCCTATACCTAATAAAGCCCAAATATTCAATCAGATTCATTTATTTGACTTATACATGCCATATTAATTACAGATTGTTACCACTCCTTGCTGATTGAATATAAAATTGTCAGCACTGCATTTCACATGCAACATCGTCATTTATAGATTAATATTTTGTGCCCATCCTCTTTCAATAGTGAATTCAACATTAAAATATGTTTATTTTCAATGCCATGCATGACTTTATAAACAAATATTGAATGTTTGGTAGAGACAATGTTATTGATAATAAGATGTTATCCCCATCATACACAAATAATATATTGGTTTTGTTAAATAACTGTTCTATTTGTGGAACAATTCGTATGTGTATTAATAATATGCCTTGATGCCAAATGGGAAACAAGATTCCTCCAGAATCCGTCATTACTGATGATGTGGCCATTTTATATGGTAAATAACTGTCATTTACCTCTTTAATATGTTAGCCTTATCTTAGCAGCTTTTGCTTCAGCAGGTGAACTATGTCCAGAAAAAACTACAAGAATTTACTGACACTGCTATTGCACTATCGATGTTTACGTTTTCCTTTTTTTTCTTTTTTTTAAAGTGTGTTGTCTTTTCGAGTGGACGCAAATATATGCCCATTTTTATTTTGTTTATATCTATTTTGCATTTGAGCTTCAAATTATCTCGAGGGTTGTGGTCCTGTTTACCGGTGTAACCCACCATATCGTTTTGCCTGTCCCAAACCTTGATTTTCATTATCATATTTCATGGTCTTTGCTGTATTCAATGATTTGAGTTGACAGGTGGTTGTTCATTTTGTTGTTAGAAGAAGAGTTTGAATATACCAAAGGGCCAATCAGAATCCGTAAATCGTAGAAGGACAGACAACACAATGACCAAAAGAAAATAGTAAAAAAGGACAACAACGGTCTACAAAACATACTTAGAAAACTAAAGATCGAGTAACACGAAACCCATTAAAACCGGTTTAAACTCAGGTGCTCCGGAATGGTAAGCAGTTCCTGATTCACTAGTTGCACCCGTCGTGTTACTCTAGTTACAAACTCGATGATAAGTCATGAATGAAGAAGGGACCGGAAATGTGATTACGACAAAAGGAACAAACAAGGTAAATCAAATCAATACACTGAATGACAAAAACAATATGACACTAAGACAAATCAAATATACAAAATATAACAGCGTTTGAATGAAGATGGAGCGGCGTTTATCCACTGTAAAGATGGAGCAGCGTTTACCCACTGTGAAGATGGAGCAGCGTTTACCCACTATGAAGATGCAGCGGCGTTTACCCACTGTGAAGATGGAGCAGCGTTTACCCTCTGTGAAAATGAAGCGGCGTTTACCCACTGTGAAGATAGAGAGGCGTTTACCCCCTGTGAAGATGGAGTGGCGTTTACCCACTGTGAAGATGGAACGGCGTTTACCCACTGTGAAGATGGACCGGCGTTTACCCACTGTGAAGATGGAGCGGCGTTTACCTACTGTGAAGATGGAGCGGCGTTTACCCACTGTGAAGATGAAGCGGCGTTTACCCATTGTGAAGATGGAGCGGCGTTTACCCACTGTGAAGTTGGAGCGGCGTTTACCCACTGTGAAGATGAAGCGGCGTTTACCCACTGTGAAGAAGGAGCGGCGTTTACCCTCTGTGAAGATTGAGCGGCGTTTACCCACTGTCAAGATGGACCGGCGTTTACCCACTGTGAAGATGGAGCGGCGTTTACCCACTGTGAAGATGGGGCGGCGTTTACCCACTGTGAAGATGGAGCGGCGTTTACCCACTGTGAAGATGAAGCGGCGTTTACCCACTGTGACGATGGAGCGGCACTTACCCACTGTGAATATGGAGCGGCGTTTACCCACTATGAAGATGGAGCGGCGTTTACCCACTGTGAAGATGGAGCGGTGTTTACCCACTGTGAAGATAGAGCGGCGTTTACCCACTGTGAAGATGGAGCGGCGTTTACCCACTGTGAATCTCCTGTATTTCCAATTTTCACAAGCTATGTTGTTCATATTCTTCTCATCTACGATTAGTTGATTTTTTTTATTTTGTGTATTAACTTCATATATATATATATATATGTTATTCTGTCGTCAAAATAGATTTGTTGCAATCATGCATGTCACTAATAAGTGATATACACTACTCTTGTATAGACAAGTTCGTTCTAGCAACGTGGTTGTCATGCTGTGAGAGAAAAAAATAGTTTTATTAACACCAGGGTTGTCAATGTAATACATATAGAATGTTGTGGAGACTTTATTGTCAGTTAAAAAAAGTTTTAAGATACCGAGGGGTAATCAGTAGTCGTAAAGTATAATATAATTTTACTCATCCATGCAGATGAGAGAACAGAAATAAAGTAATTCATTTACTTTTAATACCAGGCATGGTAACATGTTTAATGTTCATATTTATATATTTGAATAATTATGTATCCCGCTACAAAGTCATAACTCTTAATTTTAAAACATCTTAATTTATGAATATCAAAGTTTCTTGCCTTTTAATTTCCTATTTAAAAATATTCATGCCCTAAAGTGCTTCAGAAGTAAACGCTTGAAATTTGAAAACCAGATAAATTATCACAGACATATTTTTTTTATTTTCAAGCCTTTTTCCCAAATTCACAGCTCCCATTAACAGTTACTTGTCACTTTCCATTTCATACATAAATGTATCCTCATAGTATAATCTGATTTAATAAAGTTATACCTGATGAAGGTTATTACAGAAACTCGTCGTATACACTAAGTTTGATATCTACGTTTCTATATTTACTTTACTATCAGTGTAGCTGATGAAGGTTATTACAGAAACACGTCGTGTGCACTAAGTTTGATATCTACGTTTCTATATTTACTTTACTATCAGTGTACATGATGAAGGTTATTACAGAAACACGTCGTGTGCACTAAGTTTGATATCTACGTTTCTATATTTACTTTACTATCAGTGTACCTCATGAAGGTTATTACAGAAACTCGTCGTATACACTAAGTTTGATATCTACGTTTCTATATTTACTTTACTATCAGTGTACCTGATGAAGGTTATTACAGAAACACGTCGTACACACTAAGTTTGATGTCTACGTTTCTATATTTACTTTACTATCAGTGTACCTGATGAAGGTTATTACAGAAACACGTCGTGTGCACTAAGTTTGATATCTACGTTTCTATATTTACTTTACTATCAGTGTACCTGATGAAGGTTATTACAGAAACTCGTCGTGTGCACTAAGTTTGATATCTACGTTTCTATATTTACTTTACTATCAGTGTACCTGATGAAGGTTATTACAGAAACTCGTCGTATACACTAAGTTTGATATCTACGTTTCTATATTTACTTTACTATCAGTGTACCTGATGAAGGTTATTACAGAAACACGTCGTGTACACTAAGTTTGATATCTAAGTTTCTATATTTACTTTATTATCAGTGTACCTGATGAAGGTTATTACAGAAACTCATCGTGTGCACTAAGTTTGATGTCTACGTTTCTATATTTACTTTACTATCAGTGTACCTGATGAAGGTTATTACAGAAACACGTCGTGTGCACTAAGTTTGATATCTACGTTTCTATATTTACTTTACTATCAGTGTACCTGATGAAGGTTATTACAGAAACACGTCGTGTACACTAAGTTTGATATCTACGTTTCTATATTTACTTTACTATCAGTGTACCTGATGAAGGTTATTACAGAAACACGTCGTGTGCACTAAGTTTGATGTCTACGTTTCTATATTTACTTTACTATCAGTATACCTGATGAAGGTTATTACAGAAACACATCGTACACACTAAGTTTGATATCTACGTTTCAATATTTACTTTATTATCAGTGTACATGATGAAGGTTATTACAGAAACACGTCGTGTGCACTAAGTTTGATGTCTACGTTTCTATATTTACTTTACTATCAGTGTACATGATGAAGGTTATTACAGAAACACGCCGTGTGCACTAAGTTTGATATCTACGTTTCTATATTTACTTTACTATCAGTGTACCTGATGAAGGTTATTACAGAAACACGTCGTGTGCACTAAGTTTGATATCTACGTTTCTATATTTACTTTACTATCAGTGTACCTGATGAAGGTTATTACAGAAACTCGTCGTGTGCACTAAGTTTGATATCCACGTTTCTATATTTACTTTACTATCAGTGTACATGATGAAGGTTATTACAGAAACACGCCGTGTGCACTAAGTTTGATATCTACGTTTCTATATTTACTTTACTATCAATGTA
>MJUT01061338.1:863082-882600 GCA_002080005.1 Gigantidas platifrons
GATGGAGCGGCGTTTACCCACTGTGAATCTCCTGTATTTCCAATTTTCACAAGCTATGTTGTTCATATTCTTCTCATCTACGATTAGTTGATTTTTTTTATTTTGTGTATTAACTTCATATATATATATATATATATATATATGTTATTCTGTCGTCAAAATAGATTTGTTGCAATCATGTATGTCACTAATACACTACTCTTGTATAGACAAGTTCGTTCTAGCAACGTGGTTGTCGTGCTGTGAAAAAAAAATTAGTTTTATAAACACCACGGTTGTCAATGTAATACATATAGAATGTTGTGGAGAATTTATTGTCAGTTAAAAAAAGTTCAGTAGTCGTAAAGTATAATATAATTTTACTCATCCATGCAGATGAGAGAACAGAAATAAAGTAATTCATTTACTTTTAATACCAGGCATGGTAACATGTTTAATGTTCATATTTATATATTTGAATAATTATGTATCCCACTACAAAGTCATAACTCTTAATTTTAAAACATATTTTTTTTATTTTCAAGCCTTTTTACCAAATTTACAGCTCCCATTAACAGTAACTTGTCACTTTCCATTTCATACATAAATGTATCCTCATAGTATAATCTGATTTAATAAAGTTGTAGCTGATGAAGGTTGTTACAGAAACACGCCGTGTGCACTAAGTTTTATATCTACGTTTCTATATTTACTTTACTATCAGTGTACCTGATGAAGGTTATTACAGAAACTCGTCGTGTGCACTAAGTTTGATATCTACGTTTCTATATTTACTTTACTATCAGTGTACCTGATGAAGGTTATTACAGAAACTCGTCGTGTGCACTAAGTTTGATATCTACGTTTCTATATTTACTTTACTATCAGTGTAGCTGATGAAGGTTATTACAGAAACACGCCGTGTGCACTAAGTTTGATATCTACGTTTCTATATTTACTTTACTATCAGTGTACCTGATGAAGGTTATTACAGAAACACGCCGTGTGCACTAAGTTTGATATCTACGTTTCTATATTTACTTTACTATCAGTGTAGCTGATGAAGGTTATTACAGAAACTCGTCGTGTGCACTAAGTTTGATATCTACGTTTCTATATTTACTTTACTATCAGTGTACCTGATGAAGGTTATTACAGAAACACGTCGTGTGCACTAAGTTTGATATCTACGTTTCTATATTTACTTTACTATCAGTGTACCTGATGAAGGTTATTACAGAAACTCGTCGTACACACTAAGTTTGATATCTACGTTTCTATATTTACTTTACTATCAGTGTACATGATGAAGGTTATTTCAGAAACTCGTCGTGTGCACTAAGTTTGATGTTTACGTTTCTATATTTACTTTACTATCAGTGTAGCTGATGAAGGTTATTACAGAAACACGCCGTGTGCACTAAGTTTGATATCTACGTTTCTATATTTACTTTATTATCAGTGTACCTGATGAAGGTTGTTACAGAAACACGCCGTGTGCACTAAGTTTGATATCTACGTTTCTATATTTACTTTACTATCAGTGTACATGATGAAGGTTATTACAGAAACTCGACGTGTGCACTAAATTTGATATCTACGTTTATTCCTATTCTTGTCCACATTTTAATTTCTGATATGTTAATCATCATGTGATCATTTGAACTGTGTGACAGAAAGCACAAAAGGGAATGTATTCGTGAAAAAAAATGTATGGTGTATAACGCCACTTTCACAAATATTTCATTTATATCATGGCGGTCAGTTTTATTGTTGGAGGAAACCGTAGTACCCGGAGAAAACCACAGAACTGTCGCAAGTCACTGATAAACTTTATCACATATTGTTATATCGGGGTTCGAACTCACAACTTTAGTGGTAATAGACACTGATTGCACAGGTGATAGTAAATCCAACTACCATACGATCACGACCACGACGGCCCCTATTCTTGTAAACATACCACCCACCATTAAGTACTTTCTGATCATTTCAACAAGTGGTACTTCCTATTTACATTTAGTTGAATGTGGTTTTGACTAATATAATAACTGATATTTGATATTTTGGTATATAAACCTTGGGTATACATTTTTAATTTTCAAATGTGTTCTGGATTATATATATATAGTTTGATCTTTTATCGTTAATTTTTCACGGAACATTTATTTTATTAAAACGTTTCACCAATCGTAACAATTTAAATGTGTTTATTTTCGGAATTATTTTTATATATCCGTCTAATCTAAAAAAATGTTTATTTATAGAATCAACAAATCAACAAATATAAATGTATCTAAGTGAAATGTTCGCTTAATGAATTCCATTAACAAAAATCTACATGAAATCTAAATCTAGTGGGTTCATTTCATGCTTGGTTTGTCGTATATTTGTTTGTTTTCGTGTATCAATAAACACAGAGATTTCTGGTGTTTTTGGTTTCTGGTTGTTTGAAATTTCATGTATTATTATAGTCGCATCCGCATGGCAAATCTGAATTAGACTTGTAGACATTGTATTCCTAATTTGAGCGTCATGTCACTGCTGAAATATTGCTGGAGTTGACATCAAACACCAATCGTATTATTATTAACTGACAAAATATGAAGAGAAAAGTAACATTTAGATTAAACAATTAAGACGATAGTTATAACCTGTCCTTGATTTTGATAATCTTACCTGTACATTACAGCTACTTTTTATACCCTACGATGTATTATCTCTTGACTATATCGCAATTTTAATATTTGGAATGATATGAACAATCTCTTGACTATATCGTAATTTTAATATTTGGAATGATATGAACAGGAGCGTATTTCATCTTTCTTTCATAAATGGGAGATTACATCGAGGGTTGCTACAATCTATTAACTTTAAAATAGAACAAAAGAATGACAAGAAAAGGTTGAATATGCCAAAGGATTAATCAGAAGCCGTATGTCGAAGAAGGACAGACAATACAATGGACAAAGAAAAATGGACAGAAGGACAAACAACGATCAACAAAGCACCATACAGAATACTAAAGATGGAACAATAGGAACCGCACCAAAAACCAGGGGTGAACTGATTACCTGCTCCACATACAACACCTGTCGTGTTAATGTTATAGGACATCAACATCATCTGATATAACTATTGTGTACGAAATCCACTAAACAGTGGCAATGGTATGCTTCGTGTTCACAAATACAATTAAGAACAAACAAAAACCGACACAGAGACAGAACAGTTCTAAGATAAAATTATGAAATGATGCGGTCATACAAGTGCTCTGCCAATTGTGATAACCAATGGTAAATAGTGTGTATACAATGACTATTTATATATCATATTATTATTTTATGTCGAGCGATAGTTTGGTGTGATATGAAGCAGATCATATATCAAAGCATTATATTTTTACTTTTTAGGAGCGGTGACAGGTAATATGCATGGATGATTTTAAAACATCACCCAACTCTCTCTCTCTCTCTCGCTTGTATGTTTTATTGATTTACATGCTCGAAACAGAGTTTTCAAGGATGTGGAAGTAACCCACAAACTGGTATATTTATTCTAATATCTATTTATTGGAGTCTTAGAAGACAGAAGTGATATTCCTTTATCAACATTAGATCCACACCAAACTGGAATCTCAGATTTGGTGCTCTTCCTTCCAGGAAATGTAAAAGTTTCTGTTATTTTATCATATATAGTATACTTTTTTAAAGAGGTTGTGGTTGTTGTTCCATGTTTCGAGCTAATAAGATTGTCATGTGATATATTATCAGAACCGTCCATACTTCTATGAGAGATTGTACTGGAAAGTTTCCTGCGCTCTTCGACATCCCTTTTCTTTGGCATAGACAGAACAAGTCTTTTCCAAAACCGGTCTTGTTTGGCTTCATTTTCATTTGGGGGCCACTTTATGTGCGTAGATGAATTAATAATTTGGTATAAATGTTTATCAACACCATATTTAACGGAGGAAATATCTTCTAACAAGATCGGAATTATTCTTATTCTTTCATGTAACATTTCATACTGTGCCTGTTGATACTCAAATTGAGTAAATCCACTTTCAAAAAATCGTGGTGTTAGTAATACAATTGTTCGTCTGCTGTTTGCCACCGCTCTTATAATATTATTTGATATTGCTGTAAGTAAAAATGAGTTCATATTAGTCTATAATACAAATAGCACAAGCATAGCATTGTAGTTGTCAGCTATACTTTACTGTTTATGAACCACCAGTGTAATTAATGGTGTTAAATATAACATGCAATGGCACCAATGTAAGTAAACATCAATTAATATATTAATATTAACATCTAAAAAAAAACTAAAATACAAATAAAATGTCCAGGTATGACGTTATTATTAAATGTGCTTTATTTAACTTTCATCTTATTGTGTTCAGTGATGTGTAAAAACTTCTACCTCAAAGTATGAGGTGGTGCTTCGTTGGAATATAAGACACATTATTTTTCTTTAAGACTGAAATGTACCTCTGTGTCGAGTGTCTCACAAACACTGTCAATTTACTAGATATTACAAGGAAATAACGATTATAAAAGATGACCACATGTATCAAATAGACGATCATGCATAACACGACTTCCACGACGGGTGCCACTAGTGGAGCATGAACTGCTTAACCTTCCGGAGTACCTGAATTCGTCCCGCTTTTCAGTGTGGTTCGTTTTACTCAATTTTTAGTTTTTATGTATGCTTTGTAGATCGTTGTTTATGCTTTTGTTCTTTTTCTTTTGGCCATTGTGTTGTCAGTCCTTCTTTGATTAACGGATTTTGATTGACACTTTGGTATCTTCAAACTCTTTACTGTTTAAATGATGAACATACAAATTATAGGAAATAATATAACAATAGCGAAATAGCACAAAAAAGTATGGAATTGGGTGTTATGCTCTTCTGTTAGACTGTCCAAGTCGTGTTGTCTGTCTGTACATATATGAAGTCAAATGGAGAAAAAGTCGGGAATGAGAGAGTTATTGGTAACAAACGCCATATGAGGAGCGATTTGATCATAGCGAGAATACCTTTTGATTAGCTGACGATGATGTTCACTTTGCACTAGGCTAAGGAGTTAAGTTGGATGTTTATAGTGCCAGCTCATTAGATTATTTTGATAGCGTGTATGTTAGGTTAGAGTGTTTTAAAGTACGAAAGGTACATGTTCCAATGAAAACACGTTGTATCTATTTTAACAATAGAAGGTGTAATGTACACGATCGAACAAATACTTACTATCACCTGGAATGAAATCTCTGAATTGTAGGCACAACTTGAAACCCAGTTCTTTTTCTAATTTAGGGTATAAATACTTTAGTACATATTCTCTGTCTTTTTCGTTGTAAGATATAAATGCATCCCACTCTCTCTCATCTATAAAAAAATAATATATTCCTTTATTTAAACATATAGATCCTAATATACTATAACATTATTAAAACGTTTGAGTGTTTCAGAAATGAGTCGTGCACACGAAATTTGATATCTACCTATTTTTTTTTTATTACAACCGCGACTATATTTGTATATTACCTAAAATTGAAACCTTCATACATGATCTTAAGCGAGATACATGTAATGATGGACTTCAAATATAAGTATAAAAATGCACATGGCTTGATATTGTAATTGTATACATCCAGGTGAGAGGACACGACATTTACCATAATCAACACTTTGTCGATGTAGAATCTAATTTTAAAATAAAAACGTGCAATTTTTCAAAATGAAATCTATACAAATATAAACTGTGACGTTTTTAACCTTGAATGACAATGAATTGTGTATTATACATAGTATGTATTAGAGTAACTATTCCATTATTCAAAGACACGGAAGTAGAGTACGAAAGAGATTTACGAACAAATTGACAATCCATATACATTTTTGGACATAGCACTAATGATAAAGACAAATGGATAAATATATAACAAAATACCAAAAACCTTACGAAGAGGTATTTAATATTTATTTTTCAAGAAACAATGCAACCATAATAGTGAACAAACTTTGCTTTAACACCATCTTTATTTTTAGATTTGATCCAAAAATCAAGAGTTCCATTATTTTGAGATATTGAGATATCCCTCTTGTTATGATGTAATATTTACTGCTCTTTCCTATCATAAACTCACCGTCGTCTTCGTATCGTCTGAAATAGTGAACAATTTTCATTATCAGTATGACTCTGTTCCTCCACATCCAATATGGAAGAACAACCAACGCTAAGATGAGGATAACAATCAAACCGAGGCAAACTCCCACTACCCACCAATACCAAGTCTCTTCTTCTGCTTCCAATATTACTGGTACTGAGATATAAAGGAACAAAGCATGGGTGAGTCAGGATATATTGAATAATTTTTATAGCCATATATTTTACAAATATCTTTAATAATTAATAAGATATGCAATTTATATTACCATAAATATAAATAAATATATTGACTTCAGCTACAAACAGTCATTCTGAACCTTTCAGTATTCAACAGGTTAATAAATAAACGTTAGAGAATATCGAAGGGGCAGTCAAAAATAGACATTTCAGAGAAACTGGCAACAATGGTACACAAGATTAAGAAAAACAAAACACAAGTCATTGTGATTAAATGATATTGTTTATATGTTCAGTTAGATTATCAATGATGGTCGCTCCTCATCCGGGCACACTCCTATGTCCGAAATAAAAATCAACTATACCAATATTAAAGATATATTCAGAATAATAAAGCTGAACAATAATTATAGAAATTGTATTTGATAATTCAACATTTTCTGGATTTTATTCATAATTCATCAATTTTGCTTTCTAATGTATTTTATGAAGTACTGGTATGATTTGTAAATTTGGTGGTTGCATGTTGCGCTTACTGACAACCCCTTTTACCGGATCAAATAAACAGATAGTTGTGAATATCAAATAATATGACCACATCTTGGTATCTTAAAACTCTTCTTATATATGATACGACGTTATCCGTATAAATCCGTCAAATGTTTCGTTTGGTTTTCCTGTTTAGTAAACGATTGAAATTTTATACACCTATTTACTGGCTATGAGGACAATAACAAGTCCCCCGAGACACCAACTATTTCCAGACGCGAAGCGGAGGGAAATAGTTTGTGTCGAGGGGGACAATAAACTTGCTATTGCCCGAATAGCCAGCAAATAAGTGTTTTATTATACCAAAGGCAATCTAGGAAATCTGAGAAAATATGGCTATTAAAAAAACACAAATAGAAGTTCTTAATAGTAATATTAAGAAAAAATATCAACAATAAACATGTTTTAACAACAATTCTAACCATTTTAAAGAATTGATCAACAATATTAAACTCAATTAAAGTAATCCTCGGAGAGCGAGGTAAGTCGACCTGCTTCAGCAGATGCCATTTTATCGTCTGGTAAACAAATAATCGTATCTCTCGGGCATGTAGGTGCATGTACATTAAAACACGAAAGATCCTAACCATAAAAGCGCGGGAAAACGTATGCTGTTTGAACTGAACTATTTCTCTAGGGAAATAGTCATCGAGACTATTTCCCTAGGGATAATAGTCATGATCAGTCATCAAAACTATTTAAACAAAATCAGCAATTGGATTTTTATGTGCAAAATAGTAATTTTATCTGCATTTAATTTTATATAGAAAATATATACTGAGGTATAATAATAATTACTATTTAAACAATATTTACCAGGATCAGTACCCGGAGGATTACAAACTTCTATATTATTTATAACTTTACACGGTCCTGTGGCACATATTTTACAGCAGCGAGATTCACAAAAAGGTCCGTCAGCTCCAGGGTCACATTCACATCTGACCCGTTTCATGTTATCGTCTTCAGACATCTGGACACATTTCCCATACACACAAAATACTACTCCATTGCAATATTCAGATGAATGTGTATACGTCTCAGAACAAACATGTCCATCCGTCCAGCTGTCGTTTGTGTTTGTCCATGTATAATCATCGGTAGTAACCAGATTGTCAGACGTACCTCCGTCAGTAGACACACTTTCTGTTTCAGTTTTATCTATAGTAGTATATATGTTCCTTGTATCAGCATTGGATTTCGTAGCGTTTTCTTCAGTTGTATCTTCAATTTCACAAACTATTTGGTTTTCTAAAACCTTACATTTCCCGTTACATTCCGGAGGACATACTAATTTATCACAAAGCATGTCAGTCCAGCAATTATCACACACACAATACTGTCTTGCTCCATCACAGTAACCATGGAGACATATACCTAGCCCGTATAAACATACCCTGTCATTTACAGGTCTTGTGGTTGTTAAACATTCTGTAATTCCAGAAACAAACTCTACAGATAGCAAAATGAAGACTGTGATGAGCATTGTAGCCAATTTGTCAATGCATAACTGTTGGTTTATTTTACTAAACGATATTCAATATTTTTTAAAATAGTGTATCCGGGTAATATAATGACTTTCTTTTCATTTCGTTTGGTTGATCGGTTCCTACATCATCGTTGTGGTACGTCATACAAAGTATTGGGTTATATGAAGTAACCATTATATACATATAATGAGGCAATTTATCTTTGAAACGAATTAAATCAATCATAATTACTTGGTCGTTCAATATTAGATGGGTAGCGAGAATGCCCGAATAGCTACGAATGGATTTAAATATCATTATTTAACGAGAATCATGACAAAAACTGTAATAACATGCATATAATATTTAAATGATATTTTGAACTGCAGTGTGGTCACTGCATTATAATTGAACCATTGTAACTTGCAAGCATATTTAATTTACAAATAGATATACTATTAACATTTCGTTTCTTGGATATAATATCGACAGGGTCAAAAGAGTTTATTATATATTGTGGTACAATAAGACGGTTGCTCCCGGCCATTCTATTGTTGTAGTGTTGTTTTTCACTTGGTGTGTTGTATGTTTACAATAAAACGTCCTAGTCATTTACCTTTGTATCTATTGATGATGTTATACTGGAGTGTATCAATTAAAAATATGCTGATTAAATAGTCTCTTTATTTCCTCATTTAGGTTTTTATGTTTTAAAAATAGTTTGTGCTGCTTTGCTGCCTCAGGATGTGTAATTATTCCACAAATCTATGATATTGAATTATACAAATATCAATAGGCAAATCGTGACGAAATACGAATGAGACGGAATGCTCCATGCGTTATACACGCCCTGTTTTCAGTATATAGTAATGATAGGGTTAAATGAAACAGGAATCTAATTGAAAATCGGCAAAAAAACAAACTGTAATTACATAAAT
This sequence comes from Gigantidas platifrons, assembly GCA_002080005.1. Lineage (NCBI taxonomy): Eukaryota > Metazoa > Mollusca > Bivalvia > Mytilida > Modiolidae > Gigantidas > Gigantidas platifrons. The sequence continues at coordinate 872,370 of MJUT01061338.1, forward strand.
TTCACTTTGTGATTTAAAGAGGGGGACAAGTCAAAGAATAAAGTTTTATTTGAATGTGATCAAGCGACCTCTGTACATATATAGGAGAGAGGAAGGTCGCCATGAGATGCATCTTGTAAACTACGTATTTAATAGCTTTTACTAAAAAGTAGGCTGAATAAAATACAATATTCGTTTTGACATTGAATTCATAGGAAATTACACAAGCTTAGATAATGCAGACATTTAAGAATATTGATGCAAATTATGTTGTTTGTGTTTGGTTACCACAAATGCTGAGGGATTTGTTTTCATTTGGGACAAATTCAGTATATGTATGACGATGGTGTTCCCATATGTTGATTGTCCTATAGAACATGTTGTCTTATTTATACAGATCAGCAGCCAATGTTTGTGTGGTTTAGTGGTTTAACCTTATTTGCAGAGAAATAAGACCAGAAGATTACACTGCTTCTCCAACCCAATTATTCTTTTATTTCCATTCTTAGGATCCTTAATACAGATTTTATTATGATCTACTCGGATGTTTGTGTACAGCCTCTGATAAAAACCATTTTATGCCTCTGAAATCAAATTTAACAGTATCGTAAGGGTTATAAATATCTGATTCCAATCTTAATAGTATTTCAGTTACATCATGACAACATGATTTTAATGAAATCTGGTTAATATGATACAATACTATTTCCAAGCACTTTCAAACGGGTTTCTTTATTTTTATCAGAATATAAAACATTTGATGGCTGAACTAGTATATCCATCTTACAACTAAATGATAACTGTTTGAAATGTGGATAGATTTTCCCTGTCATTTATAAACTCTTGTTTAATTGTAATAAATTCATTAAAAAATTTGCTCTTGTCGTTCTATGATTAGAGAATTCCTCATTTGCCATTGGACATGCGCGAACACGTTTAGCAAATTTCAAAATATCCAATGAATTTCATTTATTTGTGTAGAAACACTACATCTATATCTAATTAATTTCATCACTATTTTCAACTAAATTTGTTTTTTTTAACCTACCTGGCCTTTTGCATTTTATTCCAGTACTATATTTTATGTGAAACGTACACGATTGCTCTACATTCTGTCTCAAAAGGATCTACTTTGACTTATGCTCTCTCTCGGCTCTGACTGCTATACCGCATGGTATCTAGAACATGTGATGTCAGTTGCATAGACAGGATTAAAACCTGAGAATAACGTGGACAATAATAATACATACTTGCTATTAAGGAAATAGTAATCATCCGATATTCCAGGGCTTGTGGTTCCTATCATGATTTCCTTGATTGAGGATACATGCTAACAAGGAAGCTGCTGAACCAAAGTTCATAGTGGTTAAGTAGAAGTCATGACTTGGAAAGTTTTAGGGTCACCAATCATGACTTGTGTAACCGTTACGGATATGTTCCGCTTGCCGTATTCACAATTTGGTCCTTTCCTCATTCATGACTTATTACCGGATTTGTAGCAAAATACATGATACCCTCCATCAATCCTGGAAATAAATATTGATGGATGATATGAGTAATTCGGCCGGTGTCGTATAAGAAACAGGGGCTGCTTCTCCTTGGCGAGCACCCGGGTTTTTTGATGGGGTCCTTGTTGCCTATTTTTTTAGTTTTCTGTGTTGTACTTTTGCTTTGTTTTTATTCTGTGTCTTGTGTCCAATGTTGCAATGTGTCTCTGGATTGTCCATTCTTGATTGTCGCTTCAGCTTTCTCTAATATTTATTTATTGCATTTTAAGGAAAAATACCATGAAAATGTATAGTGCCACTGTATTGTTTATATATTTTTTTCTTTTTCAATTATTTTTCCGTCTCGATTTTTAAGATATGCAAATAATGTATCATTGGTAAATTATATTGCATGTTATGATTTGTTGGTCTAATTCCTTCAACGTTATGTCATAATTTGGTTAAATTCCATGACTTCTATGATAAACAAGATGTTGCACGCTACGTCGTGCTAAGAATACCTCCACTCGTTCATTTGTAAGTCGCACGGTAAACAGGAAGTAGATGTGCGGTAAACCTGGAAAGGGGAGACACGGTACAAGTCACCATGCCAAAGCCATAGATCAAATATAAAATCATTTCTTCCAGTAGAAGCTGAGATATACATGTATGCTACAGAAGTGTGAACGGACGGACAAACGGACGGACGGACGGACAAGGTGATTGCAACATAACCCCCTCTCTACGAGTGGGGGTATACTATCGGTATGGACATCTGTCGTTCGAAATCAGAACAAGAAGGTACATCATGGTCATATAATCAAACAGGACCAAGTAAGGAGTTCATTTATCTTACATTTACATTTACTTTTTATCTGTTCAATAATAATAATAATAATAATAATAATAATATTAATCCCGGATATAACCAAACATTAGTCAATAAAACATTAAAATAACACATTACCAAGATACCAAATAAACAAGTTAAATAAAAACAACATGTTATAACAAAATCTACTGTAGATCATTAAAAATCATTCTCTTTATTTAAATGTACATAAAAACTCATTTCGCTATGCGTGAACCGTCTAAAATGTGGTTTGAATTGCATTTCCTAACAAGTAATTGCATAGATTTGTAGACATTACATCTCGTTTAATATGAAGTGCCCAGTAATGAAGGTGTTAGACAACGTTACGGGATAACCTGCACTTTTCTATTTTCAATACTATGCTAATAATTACCTTTAATACGAAAATTATTCTATAAAACGTTAGATCTCAATCATTGTCAAATGTAATGATTCTCAATTACATTTGTATTCTGATCTGCAATTATAGATTTTTTCAAAATTAAAAAAAAAAGCTGTTTGACAACAAAATGGACATGTGTTACACTGTCTACGCATAGTTTTACACTAAAACCTTTGATATGATGTAATAAATAAACCATTTTCTATGTAGAATCTGATTGATAGACTTTATAAGCCGTGATTACCATTTCTACCTTCCATTAAATACTTCATAAACTAACTTTATTTTTATGGCAATGTTTTTGAGTAGCGATAAAATTGTATCAAATAAATCTGTATTGACCTGATAAATTTCTGCATCATTAAAGATATAAGGTATCAAACATACTTCAATCTATATATATTGTTAGCTTATAGTAGTTAATACAACCAATGATATGTAAATATAAAAGAATGAACATCGATAAACAAACAGTCGTTTTTAGGTAGTTAGCAAAACTGTAGTATTTTAAATTTCATTCATGAGGCCTTTTATACAATTAAATGGGTGATTTTTCTCGTTCTACTATGAATGAATTTATATTGACAGTGTTTAGCTTGTTTTATATAATGTTAACTATACATGGAGAGCTGAGACCGATTTCTGAGAGACAATGTGTGCCAACGTTCGTTTGTATCCATGGTTACTGTGATATATCAAAATTCTTGGCGTGTATATGTGATCCTGGGTGGAAACAACCATTTTGTGCTGAATCTGAATGTTCAGATGACTGTACAGAAGGACAAGAATGTACATTACAGAATGGTAATTATAGATGTGTAAATCAGAGTAGTAGTACAACGACACAGGATACGTCCGTAGATGTTACTGAGACAACAACGGATGATGCCACTTATTGTTTTAATGATTCCATTTGTCAGCATGGTTATTGTGATTTCAAAGAAGCACGTTGTATCTGTGAAAAGACCTGGGCTGGTGATAAGTGCGACTTACTTTGTCCATTTGCTTGTTTTCTACCAAAAATATGCGTACACAAAAATGGCAAGTTTGCTTGTGAAGTAACAAATAGGACGACTGAAAGTACAACAAGAATAGAAAGAAGTACAAACAACTCAACTGTGTCCCCTAAAATTATAAGTCAAGCTAGAAATGTTTGTTCTGATGAATATCAAACAAGACCAGAGGATGAACGGTTCTGTCTTAAAGCAATCACATTCGAGTGTGAGTACGGTGTGTGCGAGTTGACGACAACCCCCGGACAGAAAAATATGAAATGTATATGTGATCCCGGGAGTTATGGAGGAAACTGTGAAAATATTTGCTGTCGGGATTGCAATGAATATGGAAATTGTCGTTTGAATGGAACTGGACACGAGTACTGTGATTGTCATTATAACTACACGGGGAGGTACTGTGAGCAGAAACGACCAGAAAAATTAAGTAAGTTCTATTGATTGGTTCTTAGTTTATAGAAAAATTATTGTATGTTCTCCATTGATAGTTCCTATGTAATGTATTGTATTAAATCTGCCACAGGCATGCGTAACCTTAGTCGACTTTGCCTGTTCTGTTTATGCTATTTGGTGTACTTGCTTCCAAAAACTTTTAAATCATTTGGCTTTCAGCTCTCTTGACTATGACCTTTCATGATTTAGGTTCCAGAAACGTATCGCGTGCACTACAGAAATCTACGGTTTTAATATAGAGATGAAAGTGTTTAAATTACACAAAGAAACAACAACAATGTGTAGATATGGTCATGTGATGATACATTTAGAAAACAAACAGTTATGCCTATATGATTTAGATTATCAAAAACAAGATCTGACATTGTGGATACTACCAGAGGGTTGTAAGAATAATGTTAATACACATTACTGTTATCTGACAGTTTATAGATAGATTGTTTGATAGACCGATTAACGTCAACGGAACAGTATTTTGGCTAAAACTAAAACATTATAATAATATGTGACAGTGGGAAGAGTCGCTGTGATTAACGTCAACTGAATAGTATTTCGGTTAAAATTCAGAAATTATGTTAACATGTGACACTGGGGTGAGTCTGTGAGGGTCTTTTATTACAGGTAAAAGATGCTACAATGGACGGGTTGGAAGAATTTGTCTTGTTATTGGCCATTAACTAACACCCGTGACAATCTGCTGATGTTGTACATGTAATACCGGTATATACAAGGAATCAGGTACTCCGCCAGCATCGACTATTTTACTTGTAGTATACAAGGGGTCATGTACCCTGCCAGCATCGACTAGTTCACTTGTAGTATGTAAGGGACCAGGTACCCCACCAGCATCATCTGTTATATTGGCAATGTTTAAGAGGCCATATATACCGTCATCGTCTTTTGTTTTTGTCTTAAACAAATCATTGTATGAACGGCTATGCATGATAGTTGTATGTACATTATCTATTTAATTCTCATAATTCAGCCAAACAAAATCAATGGGATATTGAAAGTTATTTTTGTAATATATTCTTAAATTTGTAATTACTAAATATATACATATATTTTATTTCATAACTTTTTTTTAGTATTCCATCAAAACATATTTGTTTTACTCAATATAAGGGAGACGCATATAAATGTCTGAATAGTTCTTGTAACACGTGGGCACCAATATAAAAGTGGACTGACCACGATGACTGTTTAAACCCGGATTCGTGACAGAAATTAAAAAAGCGAACATTAGTACGTCCGTAATATGATATTTTCCCACCCAATTTCCGTCATTTGTTTAGATTTAAATCTACTGGTTATATCAATAATGATATTTTCACATAAATACGAAGCGTGTCCATCACATTAAAAGGGGATTGGTAATGTTTTAACAAATACGTTATCATTGAACCGAATAACATCTATGAAACTTTCACACATGGATAGTGGCTATCCTTAAATTATATCTGATCATAGCCATACAATGTAAGAAATACAGACATGTCTAATATAATATAAATCTCCAATCATTTAGTCGTATCTAAAGGGGTATTGTAGGATTAATTAGTCCAGTGGCCATTGTGTCCGTGATCGTAAGATAGATGGATTTACATCTACCAGTACAATCAGTAGTTATCACCGCCAAAATTGTAAGTTCCGGTATCTTGGCGTGTACACAATATAATTTATGTGATCAAATTTGCGATGGGTGATATATCTTGGGTTCGAGAAAGTTATGAAATCTAAAATTAACTTATTCTTCGTTAATCACGCAACATTAAGGAGTAAAAACAAAGACTTGCTAAGGTAGGGTAGCACTATGATATCAAACCAAGCATTGGTCTAGTACAAAACATACACCATGGTCTCCTGAAGAAGAAGAACAACTCTCGGCATGTTATAACTGAAAAATTCTCACTTGCCGTCATTACTCACAAACTCCACTATATGTTCTAATAAAAAGCCTTCTAATATTAATTCATATTCAACAAACTCCGTGGTATAAAATTCTACAAAATATGATTTTTAGGATTAGGGTAATGGTGTTTAACGTCACTTCAACAATATTTCAGCTATATCATGGCGGTCAGTTTTTTTGGTGGAGGAAACCGGAGTACCCGGAGAAAACCACCGACCTGCTGTAAGTCACTGACAAGCTTTATCACATAACATTGTATCGAGTAAACATCGCCTGAGCAGGATTTGACATCACAACGTTAGTGGTGATGGACACTGATTGCACAGGTAGTTGTAAATCTAACTACCATACGATCACGACCACGACGGCCCATATGACCTTTAGAAGGGTTCAATTGTTACATGATGCTGATAGTATATTAATATTTCAGCTGTTACAGATGATACATCATGGACATGGTGGGTTATTGGAGGATCCATCTTCATTGTTCTATGTCTTTTTATACTTGTTGGCATGGTATTCTACTGTATGTGGCGACATAGAGTTCTCATGATCATGAAGATTGTTCATAAGTTCCAATCATTTGAAGATGGTGGTAAGTTAATTCTGATGATGTTTTCATAATTGAATGTACTTAGTAAACTTTTAGAGAAAGCCGAAGGGACAATAAAGAATGGACAATCCAGAGACACTGACAACAGACACACAAGACACAAGACGAAGACAAGTAAAACACAACAAACAAAACCAAAGGTTGAGCAACACGGACCCCACCAAAAACCGGGGATGAACACATGTGCTCGCGAAGGGTAAGCAGTTCCTGCCTCCTGACACCCGCCAAACTAGCATAACCCATTGACAGTTTTCATAATACCGATACTTTATAGGTAAAATTATAAAAAATTTAAGCTTCACCATAAATGTACTTTGCACTTGAACATATGACAATTCAGTTTTCCCCGGTATAGTGTATAATATAAAACGATTATATAACATTTGTAGACATTTACATTTGTTTCAGATGACAAGGAATTTGACGCCTTTGTGTCATATAGATCGTCTGACCTGGATGAACATTTTGTCTACAAGACACTTTACCCTAAATTAGAGAAGGAAATGGGATTTAGGTTATGTCTACATTACAGAGATTTTATACCTGGAGACAGTAAGTTTAATAGCTGATGATGTTGAAAGAATAATAAAACAAGTAGGCGCTATAACAGGCAATTCTAGAACATTAGTATGTTTGATTACAGAGTTGAAGATGAAATACCATAGTTAACTGGAAGAAAAATGTTTTCGAATTGTCCAGAACTTGCATTAAAAGTCAGTGGTGTGCTAGAAAACGTTAATCTAGTGACATGCAACATGAAGAACACAAGCATGAAGATAAACATAAAATGTCATTTTCTTGAACCAAATGTATATCTTTAATTGAACTATAGCAAGGGACATTGCAACATGGCAAGCTGGGTTGGAAAGAAATGCATTTTTATAACTTAGAAAAGAAGTATTTTAGCGTATCCGATGATGGTTATTCCAGAAGCGCATCTTGCACACTAAATGAGATATCTAAGATTTTATTACAGACAAAACTATCTTAAACGTGATGATAGAAGGCTTAGAAAGGGGGATCTTTCCGGCTATCTCATGTCAATTATTAATTGCGTGTTTTCAATGAGAAACGTTATTTGTTTTAATGGGTCCAATCAAACTTCTTAGTAATGATTTTGAAAATAGAAATGACCACTTTCTATCTTCTAGAATGGAAACATGAACAGTAATCGCCATTTAAAGCTGTCCGTGGTGATTTAAATATTAGTGTATCGATGCAAAATACTGTTTAGAGACATTAGAAAAGCTTTTGTTTGTGTAAAGTTGTATGTACATGTATAAATACCCCTTTGGTATCTTCAAACTTTTCTTAGCACATCTGTCTCTGCTTTTCTTCAAAAATAAGTAAGTTACAAAGTAATGTATATATATATATCCAGAAAAAGTACAAGTCAATAATTAGAGTTGTCTTTCTTTACATTTAAGTGTTTCTTGAATCATAGGTAAGCTTTCATTATTATTTTTAATTAAATATACTATAGAATTTGATTTTGTATGACAGATTACATTGAATACTCCAATTAAAAGTTGAGTTCAACCCAGTTTTTTGTGGGTTTGATTTGTTCAATCTTTGATTTTCTGCCTATTGTTTTGAAAATCATTTTTGTTCATTTGTCTTTAAAGCTTCTTAAAACAACATTTGGTATATTCAAATTGTCTTATACTATGATATATTATTAATACACTTTTCAGCAATATTCTAAGCCATGTAGAATGCAACATGATATATTAAATCTTTCAATATCTGTTTCAGCTATCGCCAACAATATCATAAGAGCCATTAACAACAGCCGCCGTACCATCATTGTCATTAGTCCACAATATATACAGAGTGATTTTACAAGATTTGAATATCAAGTCGCACAAACAGAAATGTTGAAGAGAAAGCATAAAATTGTCCCAATACTTCTTGAAGACATTCAAGACTATCAAAATAACATGGATGAAAACTTGAAATTGATTATTGAGTCCGTTACTTACATTAAATGGCCAGGAGAAAGTCGTAAAAAATATCTGGATCATTTTTGGAAACAGTTACAGTTATCCTTACCAAAGAAGAGGAAAATGTCACCAGATTCTAAAATAAGCCTGTCTAGTTTTCATAAGCTGAGTGATAAAGGTAGTATAGAAAATGGTTTAGGATCTTATTCTGATCATATCTACACAACAGAAACAAATCCTGGTAAAACTACAGACTATTCCTATCATAGCTACAGTGATGTCCACGATAAGCAAAGCAAGACTTCACTAGAAGATGACAAAGATTCTGGATCTTTCCATAGCTACTGTGACGTTGAGGGAGATATAAACGATATTAACGTCATATGTTAGTTTGAATTTATATGATAATTAAAAGATGCTTTGTGAAAAATTAAATGATAAAAAATATATACAATACCATTTGATATTTTAATATAATGTTGTTCATGTTTATTTTATTTATGTTATTAATATATTTGTATGGAAAGGGGCTAGTACGTTGTAAAACCAAATTGTACCTAATCCAATTGTATAGATATTGACAATAAAATCATTATAAAAAAGGTAAATGTTAATTTGATGTCACCTAAATCAGAAAAATAGCAGTTTGGCTTAAATTATGTTTGTATGATTTCACATCGTTGCTATTACAGTGTACGAATATTTGTTTGTATCTAATCGTTAGAGTTTTAGCTATTAGATGGAATTTATCACATACTCTATTTTCAAATGGAAATTAAAAAGACAAAAAATATACTTGACATTTTGTTAATTAATAAATTAAAGGTAATGCAATGTAAACAGAAAACCAAAGCACACCACACTGTCGAAGCAGAAAACCAGAGCATACCACAATGTCGAAACAGAAAACCAGAGCATACCACACTGTCGAAACAGAAAACCAGAGCATACCACACTGTCGAAACAGAAAACCAGAGCATACCACACTATCGAAGCAGAAAGCCAAAGCACACCACACTGTCGAAACAGAAAACCAAAGCATACCACACTGTCGAAACAGAAAACCAAAGCATACCACACTGTCGAAACAGAAAACCAGAGCATACCACACTGTCGAAACAGAAAACCAGAGCATACCACACGGTCGAAACAGAAAACCAGAGCATACCACACTATCGAAGCAGAAAACCAAAGCACACCACACTGTCGAAACAGAAAACCAAAGCATACCACACTGTCGAAACAGAAAACCAAAGCATACCACACTGTCGAAACAGAAAACCAAAGCATACCACACTGTCGAAACAAAACAAAAGCATACCACACTGTCGAAACAGAAAACCAAAGCACACCACACTGTCGAAACAGAATACCAAAGCATATCACACTGTCAAAACAGAAAACCAAAGCATACCACACTGTCGAAGCAGAAAACCAAAGCACACCACACTGTCGAAACAGAAAACCAGAGCATACCACACTGTCGAAACAGAAAACCAAAGCATACCACACTGTCAAAACAGAAAACAAAAGAATACCACAACGCTGTCGAAACAGAAAACCAAAGCATACCAC
>MJUT01061338.1:933800-960382 GCA_002080005.1 Gigantidas platifrons
ACTGTACTTACAAACCACATTTGTTTTCTAAAGAAGAGTACCCTTATTACATTAGATAATACTGTACTTACAAACCACATTTGTTCATAAACAAGGACAGCACACACGTAAACTCAAAAACAAGATAAAAATGCAGTACACCTAAAAACCATTCATATACAAAGTACATAATGTAAACTAAAAACAAGATTCATCACACCCAAAAACCATTCATATAAAAGGCATGGTACATCATTTTTTCTAGAATTACAGCCAGTAATATATGAAGTTGTTGACATAAACCATGTTCATGTCGTTCATGTTATATTTTATCTTTTAACATTACACTACATTTGTATGGCACATTTGTTTGTTATTGTATAACAATCTTTTCATTCATTCAATATTTTAAAAATATGCAACATTTGTGACTTCAACATTTACAATTATATATCTGATCTATACATGTCTGAATGAAACATATGATCATACTACAGCACAATACTTAACATTTTCACAATATTATACTCTTAAAAAAGGACCATTCATAACAAAACATGTCACTTAATTAGATACCTATGTTTTTATTCCATTTTATGTACTGGAATATTAGACAATATTTAACTGTAAATAATATTAGACATAATAAAATACGACAATTTTTTTTTACATGTATAAACTCTTTACACAGGTCAAAATACTGAAAAGTTAGAAATCTTGTAATATTACAACTCTCCATACACTTATTTGTTTTTATTAAAAAAGCAGCAATTTCTTATTTTACAAAAGATAAAACATATTAACTTGAAAATTTCTCTTAAGCTGTCTGTATTTTCAACAAATCTAGCTAACATCAAGCTAAGTCATTCATTGAAGGGTTTAAATTATATCTGATAGTATTTATTCATTTTTCTAGAAAATGTTTATAGCATAATCATTACAAAATACACAAAAATATGGGGTTCAATACTTTTAACATGATAATATAAGGTTTGAAAATAGGTAAAAATTGACACTTTTGATTAAAAGCAGACATTACAGGAGAAAAAGCTTATTCAGAAAAAAAATCATTTCTAAATGAATTTTTTTTTATGAAATACCTACTTTCCAATTACTAAAAAGCAAAAGGAGTTTTAGGTAACCATGACAACAGTGTATTAATCTACAGTGACATAATTATAAATTGTTCACATCACAATCTAGCTTTTATTACACCTTTAAAAATTAAAATAATAATTCATGAGTCCAGAAAAAATCATGTGTACAACAGTTGACATTCATCATGCTTCTTTGGAAGCAATTATTTTATCTATTAATATAAAACATCTTACAACAGTTTAACTGTTAAATTATGACAAGTTTATCCTTCAAAGAAGAGATATTAAAACAGGTTATATTGTGTTAGTAAATTGGTTTTTAATCACTCCCAGCTTCATAACTGTACCCCCTAAAGAAAATATAGAATTATTAGACAATATGAAACAAAATATTTTGGCTTCTTGTGCCATTTTAGTGTTCATTCTTTGTTTGTGTCATTTCAATTCTGTAAATTTTACCAGTCGTAGAGGATCAACATATTTCTAGTCATGATTTAGTGGCAAATAAAAATTATTTCGATATTGATTATAACATTTGAAGACAAATTTGGCATGATAAAGAAGCTATATAAAATGATTCATTTATGGTAATTTTCAAAATAATTCTAAATCTGTCTCAAGTTTTATTTTATGTACATTAAAAAGGAAAATTCCAAAACATATGTTATCCTTATTTTTCACCTTTTTGGCCTTCTACTAAACTAAATGTTATCCGTTTCTATTATTACCCAATATAAATTTTTAACAACAATATCAGAACAGTTGTTTGTAGTATATATATATAGGCATATTCATTAGATCCAACAAGGATTTGGAACTAATAGTATAAACAGAATAGTTATATATATTTCTCCCATTATTACGGCGTTTTAACCCCACTTAACCAGTGGTGGAAAAATTTGTAATCCTCAAGAGGATTAAAATGTCTCCCTGCATTAATTTCAAATTTTGAAATAAAGTTTGTGTTAAATAATGGGAGAAACAAATTCTTCTTCAGTTTCCCATGTGGGTTACGATATTTCTCCACTCTTGAGAGTTAAATTTAAAATTTTAACCACTTGCCTTAAGGCTTGTGGTTAAATTTTTAAATTTAACTCTCTTGAGTGGAGAAATATCGTAACCCATGGGCAACTGAAGGAGAATCTATATTTCATTATGAAAATGCATGTATTGTATTATTCTTATTTATAATTAAACCTGCTCAAATTTTATAAAATAGCACTAAATGTGCAAGCACATAAAAGTTTCATTAAAATGAAATTTATACACAGGAAAACAATGTTTTACATAATTTGTGCAGATCGTAAATTACCAGTATCAAAATCAATTAATTGTTCGTGACACAATTTAAGAAGTGACCTTAACCATCAAGGCTACATTAGAATTAATTTCAAGGAAGGGATAATCAGAAGAACACATCATCAGTACTTTGAGGAAGAATGTGGTAAAAGTTAAAATCAATCAAGTGTGGTAAGAGGAGTGTTAGTAACAAGAAATAGTTTAACAATAAGGACAACACAAACCACAGCATGTAACAACGGTTGTCGCCACAGCATGTAACAACGGGTGTCGTCGCCACACCATGTAATGAAAAAAACAAAATGAATAAAAACGACAGTATGAAATTCTGAAATGACAGCACATAATTATAAAACTACAGCACATAATGTAAAATCAACACCACTGGAGCACAAGTACTTAGACAATGACATAAGACACAATTAATGACCCATCAGCTTTGTAGGTAACACATATACTAGGTAGACAAATACTATAATAATAATGTTGCATATGATTACTGGCTATAACCAAAGAGTGGGTCTCTAACAGGTATCCCACAAATACTGGACCTTATGATCCCTGTAGTAGGTCTGGCTATACTGGAGAAAGGAGTATCATTACAATATATTGTCTCTAACAGGTATCCCCCAAATACTGGTCCTTCTGATTCCTGTTGTAGGTCTGGCTATACTGGAGAAAGGGAACTTGTTAACGTCACAACGTATGGTGTCTCGTAATTGCTGTAAGGCTGTGTTTCTCAGCATACCAAATACATCTACAGCCTTTAGTGATACAATATTCTGTAGTTCTCTGAATTAAAATGAAATATAAATTTATCCACCAAAATAAATAAATAAATAAATAAATAAAATATTTCTAGCATTTCCTGATTGTGGTACAAATATTAATTCTACATTGTATTAACTATAGTTATTAAATCTTTTATTACAATTCAGTAAGTAGAATAAGAAGGAAAATATATGGTGTACCTAGAATTATTGTCTCGATTGATACTACCGGTAGTATATGATTGATTGATGTTTAACGTCCAGCGAGCAATTTTTCAGCTATATTCAGGATAAGAACATGCTTACAACTAGATATCAATCATGGAGATGGAATCCATCTCTGTGGGCCCCGCCATAAATAACTTGTGGTAAAAAATTTGTAAGGACAGACTGATGTTAACCTCAGATTTCTTACCTAATATATACCCTAGTATAATAGATAATAATAATCACCTTAGGTGTCAATGATGAAGTATCAAAATGCCACGAACAAGATGACACAGTTTGTTACCGTAAAATCACTAATTTGATCTTGAGGTCAAAGGTCACCAACAATGGTATGCGACACATCGTCTGGAGGTGGTTTACCTACATGCCAAATATGAAAAGCCTATCTTGCATGACAAAAAAGTTACAGCCTGGACACAATTTGTTACGGATGCAGGGAACGATTTGACCTTGAGGTCAAAATTCAAGGTGAAAGGTCACCAACAATGGTACGCGACACATCGTCTGGAGGTGGTCTACCTACATGCCAAATATGAAAAGCATATCTTGAACGACAAAAAAGTTACAGCATGGACACGATTTGTTACGGACGCAGGGACCGATTTGACCTTGAGGTCAAAATTCAAGGTCAAAGGTCACCAACAATGGTACGCGACACATCGTCTGGAGGTGGTCTACCTACATGCCAATTATGAAAAGACTGTCTTGAACGACAAAAAAAAGTTACAGCCCGAACACGATTTGTTATGGACGCACGAACCCGTTTGACCTTGAGGTCAAAGTTCAAGGTCTAAGGTCACCAACAGTGGTATGCGACACATCATCTGGAGGTGGTCTTCCTACATGCCAAATATGCAAAGCCTGTCTTGAACGACAAAAAAGTTACAGCCCGGACACGATTTGTTACGGACGCACGGACGGACAGACTGATCACTATAGGGCGTCTGCCACTTAGTGGCAGGGCCCTAATAAATCAATACGTAGGTTGAAAACGGGGGACGGATAGGCTAATTGGCAAAAAAGATTTAAAGGCCACGGGACTCGAAACAAGGAAAGGTGATGGGTAGGGATGGAGAATTTAGCCAGTGCAACAGGTCTCCGATGGACAACTCATCATGAGCATAATGCTCATAATGAGCTGTTACACTGGGTTATTTAACTGCGAAGAGGGTGGCAATCTCTCAACATGGGACCTCGGTTTTATTTACGTCTCATCCGAAGGATGGGTTGGTTGTGAATTTATACATCCCGCACAACCGACTGACGACCCTTCAAGACGAAGAAGCTCTCGGTCCCATTTCTATACCCCGGGGTTGGATACTAGTATAATTTGAGGAACAATAATATATCTTTAGTACAGGTCATTTGTACAATGAATTATTCTTTAAAACCTGCCTCTTAGCTAGAACGTAATATGTGGAACTGTATCAACATTTAAATTAAGGATTAAAACCATCATATTTTTCATTTTCTAAAGTTCAAGCTGTTAGAGGGCTCTCTTTCATATGCTGCAGTCTGTCATTTCTTAACATATACATGCACATGTATATTGTACCAAGTAACAAAAACCCAATACAAATCATCAATATTAACTCATCATATATTGGTATGCACCACTCTGTCATGAGTACAATACAAATTTGGACATAGACTTATATCTTACCTGTAGCTTTTTGGTTGATTTATTGTGTTTAATGCCACTTTCAGCTATATAATGGCAACCAGTTTTAGTGCTGGAAGAAGCCGAGTACCCGGAGAGAACCACCGCCTATGGACAAGCAACTGGTAAACTTTATCACTTGCGGCTGCGAGTCGAGTGCACCTTTTTTGTAATTTACAAAGCCGGGCACAAACCCACGCCATATTGGTGATAGGCTTGTATGAGTTGTTAGGTAATCAAACTACCTAATTCATTGAGCCACCCGGGCCCTTCTTACCTGTGGTATAAGAGTTACTCTTTTACAATATTAAAAACCCCAAAATTAACTACACACATCACAATGTCCAAATGAATATCAGAACCAAGCATCAAAAGAGGATATAAAATACAAACGTATTCTCTAAACTTAAATTTGCAGTAAACATTAATATATGGACTTTTATAAAAATACAAATGTATTCTCTAAACTAAAATTTGCATTAAAAACTGATAAATGTACTTTTATAAAATACAAATGTATTCTCTTAACCAAAATTTGTATTGAACTTTGATATATGTACTTTTATAAAAATATGTATGTATTCTCTAAACCAAATTTGTATTAAACATTGATATACTTACGGCACTGAAGTAGGAGAAATACGATAACATCTACTTAAAGCTATGTACTCTAATCTTTTTAAATAATGTGATATATGGTGAATACTGTTACAAGTTAAAACTGTTGAATCACTAAGATCTAATTCTCTTAAGTTGTTACATCGTTTAACTAGCTGTAAAATTTCTGAAATTATAAAAAGAACATATAAAAATATATATTTTTGTTGATTTTGCAAAATTGAATTCCTTATAGCAATATTGCACTGAAAGCCTGAGATGTGAGATGCAGTCTTCACGCTAATTTTTTCAGACCACTTGCAAGTGACATGAATAGCCTACTTGTCCGAACCATATTGTACTAGCCCGAAAAGAAAATCTCCCAACAACAATAAAAAACATGTATAGTGATTTTTTATTTTTATTCTCTAAAGGACATTATAAAAGAAAAAACAGTGTCCCCAGCCATTTAATTTTCATCATCATCATCATAATCCGACCTGCCTACCTTATTTCATTAACTTTTTCACATGAAACCTGAAACACATTTTTTGTTGCTTATTCGTGACTGCAACCTGTGGAAGCAGTTTCATACAGAAAATTTGCTGGAGAACAAATATCTTTATCTATGTTGAGTCTTTCATGGTTTGTACATGTAGCCTAATGTAGGAATTAGCAACTAGACGGGCATCAATATAAAAATGGGTAAACACAGTGATTTGTATGTCAAATGTATCAGTAATACTTTCATTTCATCATTGCCATTTTATAATTTTGAAATCTATGTATTTGACATGTTTGAGTTAGGCCACATTTTAAAATATGCATGTTTCTCCTCGGCCGACTCATTGAAAAGCCTGCCAAATCAAAAGTTTTTATTTCAATTTCTGATTGAAGTTTTTTTTTTATTTCCGGAATTTCGGGTCCTTTTCCGTCATCGTTATTTCCGTTTCTGCATTTTACTATAGCCGAAGCTTCTGTTGACATGATTGCGGGAATCGTTTTGTAAACGTTTTTCGTCTCCTACTGGTAGAGATGATGGCCTCTTACAAAAAGAGACCACGGACATGGAAAAATTGTCATTATAAAATTGAATTCTTTTGAAAAAACATTCTGATGATCATGTAAATACAAATCAAGAAGTAAAAAGTTTACTTGCCCGTTCGGGCTTGTGCCTATGAAATTTCTCTTGTTCGACGGATGAATTATTTGTCCCGGGCTTCGGACAAGTGGGTTACGTCGAAGACTGGAGATGTGATGAGAAATCCATTCTGAGCTAAACCTATCAGTGTGCTTATGAAGGATTTGTCAAACTCCGCGATGTCAATAAAATTTCATGTTAGAAATCAACAATAATATGTTTGTATCACACTTGTAGCTTGATAACCTATACCATGGTGTAAAATCAACAATAACAAGATGTTGCACGCTACGTCGTGCAAAGAATACCCCCACTCGTTCATTTGTGTCAAATTTGTATATACTGTAAATTCAGAAATTATTGTGTGCATTTATTATTGCGATTCCTCAACCGCCGACAAAAATGCGAGGTTTAATTATTGCGACGTGCCAAGATAAAGAAGAAAAAAAATTGATGTAAATTTTTATCTAAACGTGCGTTTTCGTTTTCGTATTTGTATGTCGTTAATCCCCTTGTAAGCCACTGTCATGTTTACCTTTAATTAAAGTGAATACACATTTTCCTTTGTATACAAATTGTTCACGTGATTGAGAATCTAGAAAGAATTCCACATGTTGTAAATGTACTATCGATCAAAGCGTGCTTGTGGGGATCTAGAAACGTTTGTAGCATGTGAACTTTAGTCACGTGCCGAGTCGACATTAATTGAACATCCGCAGGCTTGGGGCTTGGCTTGGGTGATACAAAGTTTAATGAAATTTCAAAGAAAGATCAATTGAAGTGTACAAAATAAATAAGTAAACAAAACCGGCAGTTTAAAAGAATTATGGCTTGTATGAATCTTTTATCGGCACAAGCTCAGTTTTACAAACAAATTTTAGTCGGCTATTTTTCAAAGTGATATTTTAAAATAAAATATTGCTCAATTAACACTACGGTAATTAGAAATTAAAAAAATGCCATAAATAGATGAATTTTTGGGAGAGCAAACATGTCTATGTGGAAGTTTGTCACTAAGAAACGTGCTCCAGATGACATTGTCTTACGTCTACCAGACCCTGCTAAAGCTACAAGCAAAGAAGCTGCTGATAAAATGAAAGCTGCTAATACCGAGATCGGGCATTTATCAACACAGTTTTTATATAATTAGATCGATGAGAAACTAAAATATTTTTTATCTACCCTTACGACGGAAAAACATCGAATGAAAGTGACAAGTCATTATTTTGAAAAACATTGAAACATAGATGTTTAAATACACACTTTATTTTGTCCCTTGACATATTTACACAGGAAATTGTGATAAAAACAATCAATAAACATGTACACGCTTCGCCGCTTCCTAGGTGTCAGTAATCTATAACATGCACCTGTCGATCTTACCTGTGTAAGAAAAGGGAGATAAATCAAACAAAAACTGGGCAACAGAATGAACATTAAAAATGCAAGGTTTAAATATTGCGATCGCATTTTTAGCATTAATAAAAACTTCGCATTAATTTCTGAATTTACAGTATCTCAACACTCATTACCAGAAAATGGATCCTTAACTATGAGGTAAACATGGTACAAGTCACCATGCCAAAGCCATATATCAAATATAAAATCATTTCTTCCAGCAGAAGCTGAGATATATCTGTTACGAAAGTTTTCATTACGGCAAACATGAAAAATTCTAAGTTGCGTGGTAAACAGGAAGTAGATGTGCGGTAAACCTGGAAAGGGGAGACACGGTACAAGTCACCATGCAAAAGCCATATATCAAATATAAAATCATTTCTTCCAGTAGAAGCTGAGATATCTGTTCAAAAGTTTTTATTACGGCAAACATGAAAAATTATAAGTCGCACGGTAAACAGGAAGTAGATGTGCGGTAAACCTGGAAAGGGGAGACACGGTACAAGTCACCATGCAAAAGCCATATATCAAATATAAAATCATTTCTTCCAGTAGAAGCTGAGATATCTGTGACAAAAGTTTTTATTACGGCAAACATGAAAAATTCTAAGTCGCACGGTAAACAGGAAGTAGATGTGCGGTAAACCTGGAAAGGGGAGACACGGTACAAGTCACAATGCAATAGCCATATATCAAATATAAAATCATTTCTTCCAGTAGAAGCTGAGATATCTGTTACAAAAGTTTTCATTACGGCAAACATGAAAAATTCTAAGTTGCGCAGTAAACAGGAAGTATATGTGCGGTACACCTGCAAAGGGGAGAGACACAGTACAATTCACCATGCAAAAGCCATATATCAGATATAAAATCATTTCTTCCAGTAGAAGCTGAGATATCTGTTACGAAAGTTTTTATTACGGCAAACATGAAAAATTCTAAGTCGTGCGGTAAACAGGAAGTAGATAAGCAGGAAGCCTGGAAAGGGGAGACACAGTACAAGTCACTATGCCAAAGTCATGTATCAAAAATAAAATCATTTCTTCCAGTAGCAGCTGAGACATCTTTAACGAAAGTGTAAACGGACGGACAAACGGACGGACGGACAAAGTGATTCCAATATAGCCCCCTCTCTATGAGTGGGAGTATAATATGTTTGTATCACACTTGTAGCTTGATAATCTATACCATGGTGTAAAATTTACAAATCATCCATTAAAAAAAACCCAGCATAACCAAGATTTATTTACCTTCGTCTGTTATATTTTCTCTACAACCACTGATGTTTAGTTTCTGTAATGATGGAGGTAGACAGAGAGATAGATATACAACACTGTGTCTGTGTAATCCTGTCCAGGCAATGTTCAAAGATTCTAGACTGAAAATCAATTATAAAATACATCAAGATATTGATATCTAATGCAACATTAACAATTCTAGATGGCAAATAAATACAAATTCTAATGCAACTGGTTATGTAACAAGCAATTTCATTGGTCAATTGCACTTACAGGTCGCCAGGTAAACTCAATTTGCAAAAGTAAAACAGACAATTTCCGGCAACAACACTTCAAATACAATACCGTTATTCCCTAAATACATTCAGCTTAAGGTTGTCCATGTTCAGAGCTTTTCTTTTGTACTCTCATTACCTACATGACAAACATAGTTGTAACAATGATCAAAATATTACTGAGAGAGACAAATACTGAAAGGTTCTATACTTAAAAGTGAGTGATTGTTGTATAATGCCATATGAACAACTTTCTTTAGCTATGATGAAAACAAGCTACCTTTCAATGAGATGATCAAATATATCTCCCAAAATTTCCAACTCATTCAATTAAAAGAATACACAATAAAATAAAATGAAATATTTAAATCCTAGAATCTGGTCAGTTGTTTTAAAAGTCATGACCTTATGACATTTGACCCCTCTAATTTGTCACTTTTAACACCCAATCTCTGTAGTTACCATTACAAATAACAGTTGATCTAAGGGAGATAACACTATATAAACAAACCTAGCACAGTTGGTACATATAGGCATCAATCCATTCACTGTAATTCCTTGGCACATACTTAGATTAATAACTTCTAAATTCTTGTTGTCAGCTATATGACTAAAAAAACAGAGGAAACATTAAAAGTTTTAACTTCTAAATTCTTGTTGTCAGCTATATGACTAAAAAACAGAAGAGACATTAAAAGTTTTAACTGAATTCTTGTTGTCAGCTATATGACTGAAAAACAGAGGAAACATTAAAAGTTTTAACTTCTAAATTCTTGTTGTCAACTATATGACTAAAAAAACAGAGGAAACATTAAAAGTTTTAACTTCTAAATTCTTGTTGTCAGCTATATGACTAAAAAACAGAGGAAACATTAAAAGTTTTAACTTCTAAATTCTTGTTGTCAACTATATAACTAAAAAAACAGAGGAAACATTAAAAGTTTTAACTTCTAAATTCTTGTTGTCAGCTATATGACTAAAAAAAAACAGAAGAAACATTCAAAGTTAGAACTTCTAAATTCTTGTTGTCAGCTATATGACTAAAAAAACAGAAGAAACATTAAAAGTTTTAACTTCTAAATTCTTGTTGTCAGCTATATGACTAAAAAACAGAAGAAACATTAAAAGTTAGAACTTCTAAATTCTTGTTGTCAGCTATATGACTAAAAAACAGAGGAAACAATAAATGTTTTAACTTCTAAATTCTTGTCAGCTATATGACTAAAAAACAGAAGAGACATTGAAAGTTTTAACTTCTAAATTCTTGTTGTCAGCTATATGATTAAAAAACAGAGGAAACATTAAAAGTTTTAACTTCTAAATTCTTGTTGTCAACTATATGACTAAAAAAACAGAGGAAACATTAAAAGTTTTAACTTCTAAATTCTTCTTGTCAGCTATATGACTAAAAAAACAGAAGAAACATTAAAAGTTAGAACTTCTAAATTCTTGTTGTCAGCTATATGACTAAAAAAACCGAAGAAACATTCAAAGCTTTAACTTCTAAATTCTTGTTGTCAGCTATATGACAAAAAACCAAAGAAACATTAGAAGTTAGAACTTCTAAATTCTTGTTGTCAGCTATATGACTAAAAAACAGAGGAAACAATAAAAGTTTTAACTTCTAAATTCTTGTCAGCTATATGACTAAAAAACAGAAGAGACATTGAAAGTTTTAACTTCTAAATTCTTGTTGTCAGCTATATGACTAAAAAAGAGGAAACATTAAAAGTTAGAACTTCTAAATTCTTATCAGCTATATGACTAAACTAGAGGCTCTGGAGAGCCTGTCATCGCTCACCTGGTAATAATTGGCAGGGTAAATCCTTAGGAACATGAAGTCTAACAAAGATTCATATTTTCTTGCAACTTAAGACACAATTTGCTTACTATTGAATGTGTGCTCAATAAATTCTGAAAACCTAAAGTCAAAATTAAAATCTCCCATGGTAAGTATATTAGACTGCTTAAGTTTTAATTCTGGAAGAAGGTTATCAACAAGCATATTTTTCAAGTCTTTCTGTTTGCAGATAGGAGCAGCATAGAACAAATCAAGTCAACTGGCTTGGTACTTTCTGAGAAGAACAACTCAGTACAAATTCCCATTGGGTCTTGTAGGCTTCTATGTTAAACTTTGTTCGTCTATGGTGGCCATCTTGAATTTCCAATCGGAATCAAATTTACAATTTAGGTAGAGGACCATCCATAGATCATTCACACTAGAAAATAAATTCAATTGAATCAGTAGTTTCTGACCAGAAGATTTTTAAAGATTGACGAATCAGAAAACATTATCTACCCCTGGCAGCCATCTTTAATTACCGATCAGCACCAAAATTACAATTCTGGTAAAGGACCTACCGGTATGTTTAACTTCATCCGTCAATGGAGGTCACCTTGAATTTCCAATAACAAGAAGATCTTCAAAGTTTCAACCAATCAGAACACATTATTGACCCTGGCCTGGCAGCCATGTTTGATTTCCGATCTGCACCAAAATAATAGATCAGGTGTAGAACCATCCAAGTAACATTCATTTAATGCAAAATATTCAATTTGTTGAGTAGTTTCTCACAAAAAGGTTTTTCAATGAAATTCCCATATGGTCCAATGGTCCGCTGATGGCGGCCATCTTGGATGGAGGTCTGGGTCACTGGATATAATTTTGAAAGTTGACCATTTAAGTACCATTCATGCCATGCTTGCTTTAAATTGGCTAACTGGTTTCAGAGGAAAAAAAATTTAAACATTTTTCCCATAGGGTCCTATGTTAAAACTATGTTCGCTGATGGCGGCCATCTTGGATGGAAGTCGGGGTCACATGACATTATTTTGAAAGTTGACCACCTAAGGACCATTCATGCCATGTTTGCTTTAAATTGACTTACTGCTTTCAGAGGAAAAAATGTTTAAACATTTTTCCCATAGGGTTCTATGTTAAAACTAAGTCGAGTCATGGTGGCCATCTTGGATATGCGATCGGCACAAAAATAATAAATTTAGTAGAGGACCATCCAGTCATCATTTCTATAATGTTACAATTCCATCGACTGAGTAGTTTCTGACAAGAAGATTTTCAAAGTTTCAACCAATCAGAACACATTATTGGCCTTGGCGGCCATGTTGGATTTCCGATCTGCACCAAAATAAAAAATTTAGTAGAGAACCTCCCAATGAACATTTCTGCCAAATTTGGTCCATATCAGTTCAGTGGTTTCAAAGAAGAAGAAAGTATGAAAAGTTTACAGACACGGACGACGACGACAGACGCAAAGTGATGACAAAAGTTCACATGACCCTTTGGGTCAGGCGAGCTAAAAACAGAGGAAACATTAACAGTTTTAACTTCTAAATTCTTTTCAGCTATATGACTAAAAAACAGAAGAGACATTAAAACAGAGGAAATATTAAATATATAATATATTGCCATAAACTTAACAATTATAGGTGATCATTATGTTTACCAAAACCTTTGCCAAAACAGGAGCGAATTCAGACAGGGAGCATCACCCAGTGTACGCCCCTCTAAACAAATTACAGTACATGCAGTTACCAATAAACAAATAACAGCACATGAAGTTAACAATAAACCAGAACTAGAAACAATAATTGTCACAGAATCAACTTAATCAAAAAAATATAATATGTTAATGATAATGTTTCTGTCATCATGGCATGGTTGTGCCAACATTAATAAAACAGAGAAAATATAAGATTTAACTGGGTCTTTGTATAAAAGTAAAGTTTCAAATTTGTATAAAATTATATATTACTGTTCTGTTAACAAACAAAAAGTAATTGAATTTTACACTGTAGCACAAGTGGATTTCTCAAGTTTCTCATTATATTATTTTCTGGGGGAAAAAAATACAATATCCACAAAATTTTTATTTAAATCTTCATGTGTTAGCAAAATAAAACAGTTATTACATTCTATTGTAGTTTAATATTGACAACAACAAAACAAGATAAAGTGAATCATGTTTACATGAGTAATTTCATTCCTTTTTTTTTGTTGTGGATGTTAATATCATAATAATTGTTTAGTTAATTTTTACTTTGGCAGGAACAGGACAGGGTCATCAATTAACCATGTTTTATCATGCTGGCTGTAAATTAACAACTTACTGACAAACTTCTTCATTAAGTAGACAGTGTTCTAAACTGAGTTTCTTTAGCTGTTTACATGATGATAACAATTCTTGTAAAGCATGAGGTGTAATGGACACCATACTAAGGTCTAAATTCTGTACTTTACACATCCTGTTAAATAAAACAATACAGTGTTTTGTATTGATCAATACAAGTTTTTATGGATTTATGGAACCAATATTGACCTTGGTCTACAACATTGTTCAATATTGACTTTTTACTATACATGTAATAATCATACATTGAAATCTGTTTATACTGAACCTCCTAGGGACTAACTTTTGTGTTCTGAATAGACAGGTGTTCAGTTTGTACATTTATATAAACAAATGTAGGAGACAGGATAAAAATAATTATCAGAAGAGGGTGGGGGGACATAATTGTGTAATTTTAGTTTGGAAGATTAAAACCCAATTATTACATATAAGTTCATTCTGAAACTTTGAGCAGAGTCAGTGATATTTTAAGTGAGTTGTTGTAAGTGATGAGCAATATTATGGCTATATCACAGGGGGAACAAGTTACATTCAACAAGATGATAATGATGTTCACTTTGTTCTAGACCAACATGCAGCTACATGCTCAGTTGGATATTCATAGTGCTGATCACTGAAACTACTGTCTGTGGGTAGACATGTAACTCCACTAGGACACATTATCCAAATTCTGGGCCAACCAGTATTTGCTTATTCTCCTTAATGTTGGGTGTTTAGCAGAGAAGCACCAACACACCAATTTTATAGTCTGTGGTTAGACATCACAATCTACAACACGAGAGGTGATCATGCTAACATGCATATTACAGCACTGGTGTGGTTCTTGTATCTTTGGTGCTTAGAGGTTGAAAAGAAATATGTGTTACCTTGTAAAATTGAAGATGTTGGCTGAAGCAGTGAACATAGGACCTTCAATCTACAAAATAAAGGCTGAACATATGAACAAAGGAACTTCGATCTACAAGATAAAGGCTGAAGCAGTGAACACAGGACCTTCAATCTACAAAATAAAGGCTGAACATACAGTCAAACTTGTCTATAGCGACCATTGAAGGGAGTTCTGAAAAAAGGTCACATAAGACAGGGAGTCATTGAATAGAGGTTATGATATTTGCTCCCAAATTCTCGAGAGGAAAAACCTAGTTCGGGTATATAATCCGCATCAACTTTTAACCCGTTCGTGTGGAGGACAAATGCATGAATAGAGCTTAAATTCTGGCAAGAAAAAGGTCTAATGAAATACAAAAATATGTTCGATTATCGTTAAATATTTCCGTCCTTTGTGGGTGAAATTAAAAAAAAAAGAATAATTAACGATCAAGTTTTTTACTTTCTTTCAACAGCTATTGCTATCTTAATTGTTATCGTAATTAGAATTGATCATTATGATTAGAAGAATGAAATTTCCTGACAAAACGTTTTCAAACTTCAATTACTCGCCGAAAGCTATAAATAGCCTAATCACACAATCAGCATGTGTTTACCTTGATCTGTTACCACACGTTAAACGAATGGTGACAAATATATGCTGGGAACCAGTGCTTCATAATTCAATAATTTTCAAAATCACTATCATTTATTTATAAAACTGAAAGATTAAAATGGTATTTTCTACAGTAAGCAATTTTAAATATTCAAAATAAATAAAGAAATAAACCCAAATAAACCGAAAAAAACCAATAATAAATCATCACGTGAACAACTTACCTGTAAAACAAATGGCGGTCTTACACAATAACGCTAATCGTGACTTCATTTAATATGAAAAATCTATTATTATGAACTAGTAACATGTATGGACTTTGGGAGTGAGATGTTGTCAGTAGATCATGCAAATATCAGCTAGAGGGATATTGGCAACAATCGCTGCATCAGCTGGGCAAAACGGAAATATTTCCGAAGTCGGGACTGTGTTTGTTTATTTATTATCTAACTTCCGGTTTGATAATAATCTTCTAATAGTCGTTATATGAAGGATTTTTACCCAAAGAACACGGTCGTTAGTCGCGTTAGACAGTGGGTCGTTATATAAAGGTCGAATGCACGGGAAAACGCTGGGGAGGAATAAATAAGGTCGGCTAACAAAGGGGGTCGCTAAGACAAGTTTGACTGTATGATAAAAGGAACTTCGATCTGCAAGATAAAGGTTGAACATATGAACAAAGGAACTTCAATCTACAAAATAAAGGCTGAACATATGAACACAGGACCTTCAATCTACAAAATAAAGGCTGAACATATGAACAAAGGAACTTCAATCTACAAGATGTTGGCTGAAGCAGTGAACATAGGACCTTCAATCTACAAAATAAAGACTGAACATATGAACAAAAGAACTTCAATCTACAAGATAAAAGCTGAAGCAGTGAACATAGGACCTTCAATGTACAAAATAAAGACTGAACATATGAACAAAAGAACTTCGATCTACAAGATAAAGGCTGAAGCAGTGAACAAAGGACCTTCGAAAGTCTGGAAAATAAATTGAGGGGGAAAATATGATTAACATCTAAGTTCAACACTATACAGTTTTATAATGTAATATGACAATCACACCAATTCACAAAACTGTTAACTTTACCTCTGACTTTGCTAATCTTAGAGTTTGTACACCTCTACGAAGGACATTTTCTAGCACTTCAGATAACAATGTTCTGTTTGACAAGTCAAGTCTTTTCCATAGATGGTCATCACAGCTGAAATTAAACATAGTTTTAACAATACACATGTAGTTGTTTCAATATCACATGTAATTTCACTTTGACTGTAGGCTAATTACACAATAACCTAGTGTAGAATGGTAACAGTGGTAATCCTTTAAGATAATTCTATCACTCAAGATCATAAAGTTAATCATCGTTATATCATTTTACTTATAAAAACACTGACTGATATTATTTTGTTTTCTATGAACTCTAATGGTTTGATTGACTGAGATCATAAATAGCCATTGTACAGCACTTTAAAAAATCAAAAAAAGATCAGAAACCCAAAATAATTTAATCTTACACAAGGGTATTCCATCGTTGACACACACATGCACATTTTGCCAGAGTAAATCGTGGCAACCATTTAAATATGTTCAGCATAACTTCATCTGATAGTTCTGTAAAATAGTCTGAAAATAAAAATAAATAACATATATGTAAACAGAAGTATTAATCGTAGTTTTAGTAGTAGCTTTATAGCTATCTTTAAAAGTGGTCAATTATTATACACAAACTCAATGTCCACTCTATCATCAGACACAATACAATTTATTGTCCTCTTTACACATGCTTTATGATCTGGTATTGAGGCTATTATTATATATGATGTTGGCAAGGGAGATAACTTACCATACAGATATATTTAGCCCACTGTGTAATCCTACTGAGGGTATTAATGAAACATATTTGTGTTGGTTTGGTTTGACAAGAGGTAGCTCACCATTCAAAAATGCATATTCTATTGTATTATTTTGCTGCAAGCCATGGTGCTGTTTTTAGTTATAGCGTTAAGAGTTATGGTGTTTAACACCTCTTTGAACAATATATCGTGAGTCAGTTTTATTGTTAGAGGAAATCGAAGTATCCAGAGAAAACCACCAACCTGACGCAAGTCACTGACGAACTTTATCACATAATGTTGTATCGAGTTCGCTTGAACTTCGCCTGACCGGGATTCGAACTCATGTTAGTGGTGATAAGCATCGGTTACACAGGCAGTTGTAAATCCAACTACTATACGATCCCGACCACGACTGCCCCTTTTTAGTTATTGGTGTTGACAAGGGATTTGAATACCTTAAAGTCAGTCCACATCATGGTATTGTCTATAGTAATAGGTTTTGTTTCTTGTTTGATGCTATTGTCAGGGGAGGCAACTTACCATACATAGATTCATTGACCATATCATGATCTTGTTGAAAGTAATGGGGTAATTTCTTATTGGTTGGTGTTGACAATGGGGATATCAATTCTATATCTTCTGGTGTAAAATCTGAAGTAAAACTCTGGTTCAAGTTTGGTTTCTGACTTGCCAACAAAATTCTTGGAGCCTGAAAAACAACAAAGTTGCAAATTTATATTTATTGCAAAGAACATCAGGCAGGATATTTATTGTTCTGAGGAAAGCTTCTGATCATCAAACTTTAAATGACAGATACATACAAAGTAATATATATTTATCTGAAATCTTATAATTAACATTTGTATTTTGTGCTTATTAATTTTCATTTGGTCATTGTATTCTCTGTTTTTTAAATTATGGTTTCTGAATACACCTTTCGTACCTTAAAACTTTTCATACTGTCATTTTCTAATCATAGTTTTATTTTATTTTAATTTACATTTCTTACAATATATTATTACACCCTTTAATGTAAAGCCAATGTCCTGTATCCATTTTATCACAAAAATATAAATAAATATTTTAAAAAACCCAGAACAG
This sequence comes from Gigantidas platifrons, assembly GCA_002080005.1. Taxonomy (NCBI): domain Eukaryota; kingdom Metazoa; phylum Mollusca; class Bivalvia; order Mytilida; family Modiolidae; genus Gigantidas; species Gigantidas platifrons. The sequence goes on from MJUT01061338.1 coordinate 952,062, forward strand.
TCAAAAAAAATTACCGGAGATTACTGACCAATAATTTAATAGATAACAAACAGTCATATTGACATAGATCTACTATACCATTACTCAATACTGACAAGAAAAAGACGATAGACAGCAAGCCTCCTTAATTATTAATTAATTAAAGAAAGTATGTTTTGCTTCTGTACTTACACCAGGAGCCACAGGTTTATCCTTGTTGACAATAACAGCTGGAGTTAACTCCAATGCATAACAACTATCACTACTTTCATCTGAAATATTCTCAACACCAAGTTCACTGTAAAGTCGTTCAGTCTGGTCTTGGCTAATTGCCCATTTGATATGAACACGCCCCATTGAGTTTTCATCATCAGATGTCTTCTTTCTGCAAATAAAACAACTTGAACATTTGATTATTATTTCTACGGTCATTTTGTAAAGACTAAATTCTGTCTTGTGCCAGTATATAGAATGTGAAAATATAAACCAAAGAATCTCATATTTCAGTCAGCATCAAGTTTAAGGTTTATCAAATTTATGATGTGTAAAAAGTCAAATCTATATCAACATCAGCAATTCTTTTGGAAAACATGTTTCAGTGAGGTACAATGAAGCACTACAAAAATCCAACTTAAGCATGTTGGTTTAGTACAAAGCAGACCTCATCACCTCATTGAAAATTAACTTTTTCTCTCCATGATATAGCTGAAAAATTGCTTACTTGGCGTTAAAAAACAATCATTCATATGACTTTAGATCGTTTAACATTATTTCAGAATTTATATACCATAAACTGATCTATGAACTGATCGAAATAACTTGAAATTTTACTATGTGAAACAAACCTCAGAAAACAGGTGAATCGAAAATGGGTAACATTATGATTTCTTCCGTTTTGTGTGGTTTTCCATGTAAGACAAGCCATAAAGACAGCTGCGAGTGACCCTGTCTTACATGGCATTGTCAGCCAATCAAATCGGCCGAGTATAATCAATAATCAATTCTACGACTGCTGTAGTAATATAAATTGTCGTCTTAGTAGATCTAAAAAAGCTTCAATTTTATATCAATTTTACCTGAATTTTAACTGATTTCCTCTAATAGATTTAATGCGGTTTTAAATAAGTGTATATTTACTGCATTGCACGTGGCGTTGTAATATTTTGTAGTAAACATGACATTGACATGCGAATGAATGAATGAAATCGACATGCTTTGTTTTTAAGTTGAAACGGAAGAAACAGGTACTTGCACTCGTCCTTATTGAAGATCTGAGATTTCTTCCACTCGTAAGAGAAATTCAGCGTCTTTCCACTCGTTCCGCTACGCTCCACTCGTGCAAAGACGGAATTTCTCACACTCGTGGAAGAAATCCCAGATCTTCAATAGGGACTCGTGTAAGAACCTATTAATGTTTTCTTACCATGCATTGCTAATTTGTCATTATGCTTTATCAAATCGGAGTCAGTGCTGTGCATGACTATGAACTGAATGTATGTATTTGTATGTAGTCGATTTGAAAGGCTCATCAGATCTTGTTTTTGTAATTGTTTCATGAATATCGACTTTAAATAAAACCGACTCAGTATCACCCGGACCCATATCTTCTTTTTCTTCTTCTTCCAAAACAGTGCAGTTCTCTAGTTGAGTATTATCACACTATTGCCCATGCTGGGTGTGAAAACAAAGGTACAAAAAATATTTACAGGTGCAAGTTAAAACAGTCTGATGGTGCAATTATGGGATACTGCAGCTCAGTTCCCCCTGCTTGAAAGCATCTAGGGAGTTACAATCCACCAATGGGTCTGGAAGGTTGTTCCATATCCATAATGACCTTATTATACTGTCTGGGAAGAAATAATCTCGTTGAGATTAGGATTCCGAAGAAATTTTCGGTCAATTTCTACATCCTAATCTCGTTTCAAGGCCTATCAAAGGTATTCTGGAAATTTAAAATTTGCCCCCCCCCCCCTCACCCTGGTTCATTCCGATGGATATTTTGGCATGGACGGATTGTGTCAGATCAAGTGCAGGTCAGAAACTGACCGAAAATTTCTTCGAAATCTTAATCTCAACGAAATTAGGGCACAGGGGCTTGTTACGAATTTTTTTATTCCCTCGACTACTCTAAAAATCCACAAGGGAGGAATCTCAAATGTCAAATTTTCATACAACACTTCTTCAAAATAGTTTTGCATTGTGATTTATCAATTCCATTCTGGAACTTAATCCTTAAATAATACTTTGATTGGCTTTGGTCCCAAACAAGCCATAACAACTCAATCCGAGATGAATTCATTGCACGTTTGATCGAAATAAGAAGTTTTCCTCACCATCAAAGGCTGTCTGACTCGTGTTTGCACAACGTCAACGGTTTATAACTATTTTTAATTGCCGCTATCACACTTCTAATCATCTAAGCGTGTACCACAAACCAGACTTGGGGTCAATTACTTTCAAATGTAATCGATTACATTACAATTACTTTGCAATTTTGAATTTTCATGATTACATTACATTACGATTACATCAATTTTCAAATGTAATCGATTAAATTACAATTACTTTGTAAATGTAATCGCTTACATTACTGATTACATTTAATGTCATGACAACAAATATATTAGTGTTTTTATGTTATTTTGTCTCGTATGCATCTGTCCAATATCTCCTTTTTTAATGTAGTATATTTCTTACTCAGAACAATGAATTACAATTCAGTTTTAATGTGATCATAACATGCAATAAGATACAGTACATTGTAAATTATAAACAGCATAATTCTCATGATCATTTTCCTTTTTTCATAAAATAAGTTGTGTCTTATTACTATGACCAATTAATATTCATTCCATCTTATGCTGTTAGTAAATATTATAACATACATTTGCACATTTTAATAATATATATCAAATAATTTCAAACATCCTGTCAAAATTTATTGTGGATAATAAACTAGCAGTTAACCTGTGACACTGATAAAATTTGTAATTAAGGTCTTATTTATGACACCAAATTATGTAACAATCATCATTGCTAATTTCACACCATTTCCATGCATGTACTTGATCTATAATTCAGAAGATAAAAAAAAACAAAAGTCATTCATATTCTAAAAATTTGCTTAAAAATATGCATAATTTCTCAGTCTTAATATGAAAACTAAATCTTTATAATTAATTTATGTACATAGTTTTAATAGAATATAATTTAAAATTTTAGAGCTGATTTCACTGAAATTTTGAAACCCTACAGAAATTGAAATTGAGATATTATTTGTTTGGATATCAAGTCTTTGAAGCCATACTTAATATTTTTTGTACTAACTTGTGATAGTTTTGATTGCAATTAAATAAACAGAAGAATTTTAATAGAGTTTTTTTTATATGAGTTTTTAACAACTGAATTTCATAACATATTTTTTTATTTAGATGTCAATAAACTTTCTATGTTTTCTAGTAAACCATTCTACATTATTTGTTAAATAAATTCCATGAAGAAAATTCATTTACATAAATAATACATTAAATATCTAAGGAGATATATGTTTCAGTTAAGACAAAATAAGTCAAAATGATGAAAAGTAATCTAAATGTAATCAGAAAGTAATCATGATTACAGGGCCAAAATGAATGTAATTGATTACATTACGATTACATGTAATCTAAAAAATGGCCTATTACAGATTACTGTAACATCCGATTACATGAAAAAATGTAATCGATTACAACTGATTACGATTACCCCATGCCTGCCACAAACACTTCCTTATCCCCAATTAACTGTCAATCAGTGGATGATTGTTGTATATAATCATCAACACCTTAATTAATCACCATGACCCAATTTACCTGTAAAGGGTGTCAAACAGATCAATAACCGGATATTATTAAATATGACATTCACCTTTACCATTTGTATCTTTCAGGGTTTTTCGTCAGCGTGGGAGTTCTAAATGGGGAATTTCCAGAAATATTGATTGCAAAATATAAGTCAAGATTTTTTTGTACTTGATTTCCAATAATTTACGATGTTTACACATTGAATTTTGATTTTTTGCTTTTCATGGATATGCAGGAGAAATGGCTTGTATCCTGGAGTAGTTTTTTGTGGGTTCATTTGCGTGAGACCCCCATGCAATGCAGATGCTATCACATGATGGCATTGTTACACATGGCCGGTCTAGAGAATTCCGAACCAATCGGAGCACGGTTAACTATTAACGTCTTTTGAACCGGAAGTGGCTGTATCCGTTTCAATGACTGAAAAGTAGATCAAGCGACTTTCGCTGAATATTCATGTCCAATTCGTCTGAGGGGGGCCGGGTAGGTATATTTAAATGTGCCTTGTGGCAGTCGAAAAGAGAAATATCTCGGGAGTGTAACGATATAATTGGGTCAGCGAAAGGATCACAAATAAGTGAAAAATATTGAGGCGAAGTGGGGAAGGGGAAAAAGACAGATATTTACCTTGAAGTAAGGAAGAGGAGGGGGCATATATTTTTTGAATGAAACAAGTGCCTGTGGATGCGATGCTCGCATGTAGGCTGTGCCTAATCCATATTACATTTTGTTTGAAGAGTAAGTTTCTGATTAAAATTAAACCTTTGTTTTATCTTTTTATTCTCTTTTATGTTCTCATCTGAATAGTTTTTGGGCTGTCTTGTTTTTCCCATCTTGAAGTTACCGCCAACCATTAAACCGGAAGTAAATATTGATTAGATCAAAAACTTGTTCACGGCTCCGGGTTTTTGTTAACCCGAATAATCCAGTCGTTATATTACGCTTTGCTACATTATCGAGTAGTGATAGCGGATAGAGGGCGCTGAATTATTCGAGTTAGGTTTTTGTCAAAATAATTTAGAGCTGTTCTATGGGTTCCATGAGATCTCGGCCCATTGCAAACTCGGCCTATCATAGCTGCGGAACCGTAGCCCTTTATGGTCCTTTTTTTTTTTGGCGGACCATCCGCCAAAAAAAAAAAGCATCATAAAGGGCTACGGTTCCGCAGCTAGGCCTATCACAGACTCGGCCTATAACAAACTCGGCCTACACAAACTCGGCCTACACTATGAACATATTACCCTTCTGTTGACTTATAAGATAAATCATGTATCAATGCGTGTTTGTGTGTTAAAGGAATATTTGGGATGTAAAAATGAAACACACACACACACACATTATTTTGTCAGTATATCGAGCTAAATTGTTTTGTATCCAAAAGGAATAAATCATGTCTATGGAACTTTTTTGTATTGACATTGTATAAATGATTGTTAACCTATTTTCACACCTTTAACGATGACGAATTTTACCTGTGTATTGTGAAAAAGAATGTATTGGGTAAAATGCACCACAGGCGTTCGTGGCACGGACCTACCACCCCCCTTTTTTCTAACTTTCTGTTTACAAATTTATTTTCAATAAGATTTCTTTATTTCTTTATTATTTCATTAAGTTTTTCCTTATTTTAACTTGTTTGTGTCAATATTCATATAATCTTATGTTAATATCAAATTGCATGTGTCGACCCTATAGATACTAATAATCCACAAGGCAAGCAACTCCGCAGGTTTAAAAATCGTACCCTTGCTCATGTTACAGGAGTCACACTGTTCAGTGCATGCTGTTTACCGGATACTTTTCTGGAACACACTCCAGCAACGCCGTTTGAGAACCAAGGCCATTATGATGTACCGGATAATCAACAGACTCGTAGCAATTGAACCACCACCATTCATGCATCATCTAGGTGCCGCTACAAGAGGACAACAGCAGAAATATATTGTTCCATACAGCAGAACAAATATACACAAAGAGTCCTTCTTTCCATCCACAATCCGGTTATGGAACCAACTACCAGAGGCCACAGCAGCAGCCTTGGACCTGGAATCCTTCAATAAGGAAATCCAGGCAGTCAGATTCTAACACCACTGACCTTGTTTTTAACTGTACATAGTCTCTCCCTTGCGCAAGCATGGTTGTTTTTAAACTCAGTGTGAAGATGCTGTTGCTGCAGCCCTGCACTTTAATGGAAGAAGAAGAACACACTACGCAACGGTCGGAACTCATTTTGATAATGATTTTGGATGGCAAAGAACATATGGGTTTTTATAATATCAAGGGAAAACTTCAAAGAAATCTTCATGTTTTTTTCAACTTTTACTCAAAATTTAAATTTAGGACATTCTATTTTGAATGTGACTTCAGTATAGTGTTATGTATACCAAGCCAACAAGGCTTCAGTAAAAGTTGTATACCAATCCAACAAGGTTTCAATGAAACTTTAATCATTTCTTTGATCTTTATCCACCAATCAAGTTTACAACATTTATGTAACAATCAACACCTGTCTATATATCACCCAATAATTAGACCTTAATGAAAACCTATACACAATATACATAAAAGCAAGGATTTATATAGTAGGAAGGATATGAAACTTCGGGAGATTTAACATAGATTGTATGTAAGTATGTTGCGGAGTGAGACTACCCATAGTGCAATTCGTTGACGATGCGCGTGCCTTTGATTAATGGCGGAAATGTTCATCCCTTCAACATTTTAAACCAGTATTTGTAAATAAATAAAACCATAATTACAGATATAATGTGAAATTATTTGTTCTAAATACCAATCGTTGATAAAGTATCCACTTTTCGTAGATGTATAACCCATATCTCATCAATAATTGACATTAATCTATTTTCCCTTTTGACCTTCATGGACTGTCAAAACTCGAATTTAAACTGTTTCAAACTCCTCTTCTATCATACCGAATATTGAAGCGGAGCCGTCATTTTTGTGATAATATAATATTTTTCAATGTTTATCAGCAGTTTTATTGAAAACAGTGCACCCGATTTGTATTTATTAAGAATTGTTTACCATCATTTGTCAAAATGGCGGCGTTCTGGCCGGAAATGAGGGTGGCCTATTTAGAAATCAATAAACTTCATTGTTTACATGAAATCGACATACCAACGTGTACCAATGTGTAGTTTAGATTGCATTCGATGTATATCACAAAACTTGGCGTGATTGGTTGCTTTGTTTTATCATTTTCGATGTTTTTAGATGTATGAAACTCTACTTTTATTTTTATTTTACGTGTATGAGCAAGGATACTATGAAATCAATAAACTTCATTGTTTACATGAAATCGACATACCAACGTGTACCAATGTGTAGTTTAGAATGCATTCGATGTATATCACAAAACTTGGCGTGATTGGTTGCTTTGTTTTATCATTTTCGATGTTTTTAGATGTATGAAACTCTATTTTTTTTTACGTGTATGAGCAAGGATACTATATAAATCCTTGGTATGAGGGATGATACAGAAATCCTTGATAAAAGTCATAATCACTAAAGATTGTTCTAACCACCCAATTAGTCTTCTTTAAACCTATACACAATATACATAAAAGTCATAATCACTAAAGATTGTTCTAACCACCCAATTAGTCTTCTTTTATTATTTTTCCAAATTAATGAAAATTGTATTAGTTTTCTTTTTATTTATCTATTTATTCGTTAAAATTCATATTAAATATACTCATAATTATATCTATGATGTAAGAAAAAAGTCGAGAAAAAAAATTAAACATCAACATTCAGATTATAAATAAAAAGATATTATAAGAATTGCTAACAATAAAAGAGTTTATTAGCTTTATTTCAGTATATAAATAATCATGGGCCGAGTCTGTGATTGATATATTGATATACAAAAAAGATAAACAAGAACTAGAACTTCTAGCTGTAGACGCAGAAAAAGCATTTGACACCGTCAACCATGACATAATGTTAAATAAGCTATACCACGATGGAATCACTGGTGATATGTGGCTATTACTAAGGAACATTTATGATGGGCTAATCCTGAAAGTTAAATGGGGAGACCAGACCACAGAAAGTATAGATATTAAACAAGGGATACGTCAAGGTGCAAAACTGTCAACCTTACTCTACAAGAGGTATAACAACACCGTTTTGGACAGTATTGCAAAAAGCACGTTGGGAGCTACCATCGGAAATATTACGGTATCAGCGCCTGCCTGTGCAGATGACATTGCTTTGCTGGGAGAGAGTAAAGACATCCAAGCCATGTTAAATCTCCTAGAATATAACACCAAAAGAGACTTAGTGAAACTAAACCCGGAAAAAACAGAAATAATAAATGTATCAAAAACTCCACAAACACATCTGAAAAAATATATATTAGGAGGCCAGGAAATAAACAGAGTACAATCAATTAAGCACCTTGGAATAACTTACCAAGAAAACGGGAAAATAAATATTGAAGAGAGATTGAGTATAGACAGACGAACAATATATGCC
>MJUT01061338.1:962542-992374 GCA_002080005.1 Gigantidas platifrons
GTCACGTGACTTCGAGAGAACTACTATTACCGCAATGTATCATGGGAGATGATTTGCATATATGATCTGACCTTGTCCAAAATAGGGGGAAACGTAAGACATGCTCTTTCCGAAGCCCGCGTATAACACTGCCAAATGAATCTTTTCTATCCAACATATTTTGTATTATTTCCTTCTGCTCTGATTTGAGCTGTAGATGGAACTGTTTGTCCTGCAGAATACGCTTTATATCGTCTTGTATGTTTGTTTACGTATGCAAATTTGGCGCACTGCATTTAGTATCTCCCATCATGCAATGCATTGCTGTCATCTTTCAGTTAGTATCGCGAGATCACGTTAAAAAAATGGCAGTGAAATGACCAAATCATCGGGTGTAAGGAAAAAACGTGCTGTAATCGAGTGTAAGACCACTCTCTGAGGGTAAGATGGTTATGAATGAATAGAAAAATTATTGGTGAAGCGATATATATTAGGATTTTGGATAGAAAATAAAATCTGATAGCCACAAAACGTGGAAATGTGCTACAAATGAGATGCGGAAAAAAATCCGCTGTTTTGCTTATGGCAAGCGCTCTGATGTTCAACGACAACAGCAAGTTCTAAATGGTCGTCGAACGGCAGAGGAATCTCGGACTACATTAGTACTAACACTTTTGCTCAGTGACTGAATTAATTTCCAGTATTATACAGATACACAACACTACAGAATTAACATCAAATTGGAAATACTTTAGGGGCATGGGTGGCTCAATGAGTTAGGCTAAGGTAGTTGGATTACCTAACAACTCATGCAAGCCTATCACCAATACGCATGGGGTCGTGCCCGTCTTTGTAAATTACAAAAAATGGTGCACTCGACTCGCAACCGCAAGTAATGAAGTTTACCAGTTGCTTGCCCATGGTCGGTGGTTCTCTCCGGGTACTCCGGCTTCTTCCACCACTAAAACTGGTTGCCATGATATAGCCGAAATTGGTGTTAAACACCAAAATTCAAATTCGAAATACTTTAGATTATATTATATATATCCTCGTGTTATGGGTTTTTGACGTTTTATCGATTTTCCGATCTGGCGATTGACAGTGTTGACCCTTAATTCATATGACGATTGGAATTATCAAAGAACGGCTAGTTAAATATTTCTTTGTACATAAGATTGTTTGAAAAGCCATTCCTGAATTTTAATATACTCTCGATTATCTGGCAACGTCTGCTGTCAGTAAAATGGCGTCATATGTTTTCGTATAAAGTAAAAAACAGGGCCGATATACGGGATGGAAACGTATTTAAAATCCGGGAATGGCTGATTTTAAAATTTCATGGTTCTGGTCATCTATAAATCATACTACATCTAAATAAAATAACAGAATGTTTGAAAATGACCACTTTCAAAATTGTGATCACTTTTGTTGTTTTTTTAGTGCTGAAACAAAAATGCACTGCTGTTGATGTGCATTTTATATAAGAAACCGGCACATTTCAGTCAGCTCTTTTGTTTACAAGTACGATAAGTGACACCATGACAATCACACGACAGGTAGAGCAGGTGTCTGAAATGTAGACGACATAGTTAAATTTTATGTAGCCTTTCAGGATTTTTTTCCAGCTACTTTATAAATGAAGTAATTTTTTGGCATTACGAAAGTATGGTTCAATAGGTAAGTTCACTATTTTTGGTACTTATGTCTTTAAAAGCAATCTTAAACATTTTTGACAGACGTCATGTTGCCATCCTGTTTACTATCTAGAAATAGAAACCGGAAGACAGGTAAAAAATCAAATGGATGAGACGAAAACATATGACAGACGAAAACATATACCGTGACGATACAGTCAAACTTGATTTAAGCAGTCACTCAAGGGCCGGCAAAAACTGGCTGCTTAATAAAGGTGACCTGTAATTCAAGGTTCACAATTTTTAAGTATTACAAATATTCCGGAATTAAACCAAATTAAAAAAAAACAGTCCAACCATCCATTGGTGGCCTTGAAGGACTCATTATTTAAATCAGCTGCAAATTTCAATCCTCCTCTATCATAGGGCCTGTCACATTAATTCGTTGTCTAATGGCATCTTGCACCCAATTCCAGCACATGTCGTTGATGTCCCCGTTCCCGGTTTTGTGTCTTTTTCTCTTCCAATCATTGCTGACGTTGCTTTCATAATCGTCAAGACCTTCACTTTTCCTTTTAATAATCTGTTAGATTTGCGTTCTTCCAACGCCCATTATCTGTGCAACATCTCGAAAACTTTTCCCACCGTCATGTAGTTTGATGGCTTCAACTCTTTCGGATAACGTTAACACCTTGCGTGACATTTTTATGACTGACTGACAAAACAATGTCGTTTTTCTTTATTTAAAGCCTTAAATTTTACTCACCTGTTGTGAACTTACCTGTTACACCTGTTCTGGACATCTTAATTAAATTAATCAACTTTAATTTAAAATTAATCATCGTTGATTGCCAAGTTCTAGCCTGGAGTTATTCTGTTGACAATGCAAACTACGACAGGGGAGATAATATGCCACATGATCAAATAAGATGTCACGTGACTGAAGCAAAAATCAATACTGTGTTAATCACGAATGCTATCCGCAAGCGACATAACTAATAAATTTATGACCGTTGAAATAGGTATTTTAACATTATTGGGACAATTTGTTCTGGCCGTTGGCCGCGTAAAGGAAGTGACCGTTAATTTAAGTTAATTTATTACATAAAAATCCACAGGGGGACCTGCAGTGACCGGAAAAGAGAGGTGACCGTTAGGGCAAGTTTGACTGTATTATGATGAAAGTGACATGTTAATACCAGACATCATTCTTGCAATATAATCACTAATTATAATATGAGGTAGATACGATAATGTAACCCTCATTCCGCTTTTGCTCCATTTAGGGTTACAAATCGATCCCATTCAACGTATGGGAGCAGCGCCCGGAGTGATTCACACCGGGCGGTTTTTTGTCCTAATTCCGTTGTAAGTGGTTGGAAAAATTAACGGGGGTGAAAGATAAATATATTTAGGTAAACCTTGAGGTGTTAAATAATTGCTGCAGCAATCCATGGTAGACTTATAACCATCTGAAAATTTGAATGCATGAAATTTTCTTTCTGTCCGACATTTTGTTTACAAGTTGCTAGTTCACGCGCACTTGCCTCGTTTTTGAGATATCCTTATTTGGATCAATTTTATAGTAAACTCTACTTTTTCGTAGTAACAGTTTCCATATTTGGCATATATCGATAGGCTCCGCCCATCGCGAGAGTCTACGTAGGGTGTTATGGCGGACAAGTAACAATTTTCAAATACGAAACCGGTCTTGAAGATAGAACCAGGGATTGTAACACTTATTTCGTATCACCATTACTTAAAAATTGTTGGGAATAATAAGATATGACCAGATATGTAAAAAGAAAGTTGAAATATTCACGGAACGAAAATTTTAATTTGCTCCCATACGTTGAATGAGATCGATTCGTAACCCTAAATGGAGCACAAGCGGAATGAGGGTTACGTTATCGTATCTAAATATGAGGCAGGTGCAACCTGAAACGCTCCCGAAGAACAGTAATTTTTCCTGTTTACAAAATATCAAGCTTAAAAATAACACCACCTAAAACTCCAAACTCCGGAAGTTTTCGTATCTGCTACCGAATATTGTTTCATTTTTATTTGAAAAAAAAATCAACTAGAGTTCCGGTTTAGGTCACGTGATTTTTCTTTTAAATTGTTTCCAGTTTGGCAACCATATTGTTGATCATTTTTAAGTGTCATAGTACCTATGCATACTTCTACCATTAACGCTCCCTTCGGGAGCGTATAAGTCTAAGTAACTATCTTCCATCGAAAGGACATACATGTACAGCTTGATTCTTGTTAAAGCCAAACCATGTTAAAAACATTAGAAACACATAAGATACAGTTCATTAGCAGTCGTGGTTTGTCCTAATCTCATTGAGCATAACTGACAACTCTCCTGATTCCTGCAGGTCACGCACAGGAATACCACAATTGACATGATGAGTGTTGACACATTCCACAAATACAACCAACTACTAAATGATATACTTGCTATTTGACCAAGTAATTTAACTAAAAAAAAACGTTTATTATAAACTTTCTTCATTCATGCATAGTTACATGTACACTAACTAACAGTATGTATGATTATTATTGATTACATTAAAGTGTCAAATAGTATCTTTATATAAATAAAGTATGTCATGTGTTGTGCATTAGACAAGGCCGATTTTTTCCCTATTGAGCCAGGAATTCACATTACCATTTCTCCTGTCATATTTTTGGTCATTGGTTAGCTTATCCATGGTATTGCTTTCAATCGTTTTCTATTTTAATCCAGGTCTTTTTTTTTGGTGAATCCTAATCCTTTTTTCTTGAAGATGTGATCCCAAACTTAAACAAATTCAGTGCATTGTTGAAACAGTGTTTAAATGAATGTTATAGCATATGGTGCAAGCAGTGTGGTTTAGTTTGGTTTATGGCGTTTAATGCCACTTTCAACAATATTTCAGTTATATCATGGTTATCAGTTTTATTGGTGGAGGAAACCGGAGTACCTGGAGAAAACCACTGACCTGTCACAAGTCACTGACAAACTTTATCACATAATGTTGTATCGCCTGAGTGAGTCAAACTCATAACGTTAGTGGCAATAGATACTGATTGCATAGGTAGTTGTAAATCCAACTACCATACAATCACAACCATGATTTGGATGAAATAACCTCTTAATGTACTATTAAAACCTATTTTTGTTCTTCTTTAGTGAATCCAGCATGGGGACGGCTAATTCAACTCCTAATACAACACTGAAACAGGCTGATATAACACCAAGTGAATGTCCTATGCAACAAGCACAGACTAAAACAAACACTGACATTAATGCTAACACATATCCCAGTGAATGTCCTATGCACCAGGGGCAAGTAAAATCAAGTACAGAGGTGAAATCCTATCCTAGTGAGTGTCCTATGCATCAAGAACAAAACAGTCAGACAGGACAACAAGATGATATAGATCCTACCAACATGGTAAAATTAATTTTGTATGATTACAACATTTTTGTAAAGGAACAAAATTAGAATTAACATATAATTCATATAGATAAAGCAGAATATTATAGACAATGTATATATATATTACACAGATTTAAGCAACCATAAAAATTTACTGACACAAAATGCAAAAACAATTTAAAAAAAAAAAAGGATTTTTCATGTCTCTGGATTGTTTAGAATTCATAATGATGATGTTATTGAAAAAATAAGCCACCATGAATGTTGCCCCTATACAGTGTTTATAAATAATTTTTTTTTGTAGATGCCACCACCAAACCAAAGACCTGCTCCAGATCAACCATTTCCATTGCCTACAAACAGAATTATATCTAACATACCTAAAGCAGGAACTGATGAAAACTGGGTGTATCCTTCACAGCAAATGTTCTGGAATGCCATGTTGAGAAAAGGTTTGAATCTTATATGACTACAAAAAAATCAAAATTTGAAATGTTTATTTTATTTTTTATCCAATTTTAATGTTCATACTTATGGGTTATTGATGGTGCATTCATTTTAATTCTAAGACTAAGAGGGTCCAAAATTCAGATTTTTTTTCATATTGAGACTTTTGATGTATAATTGATTTTGTTAAGACCTGCTTGTAGTATGTCAACAAATTTCCTCTATATCTTTTTGTTTACGATTTTTGAAATAAACTTGACCAAAAGGGGTCAGAAAGTGCCAGATTTCAAAATTTGAACATTTTTTTGTATTGATCAAAGTTTCCTTTTTCAAGAAGAATACACAATTTATGATCTTTAGACTCATAATATAAGATTATTATTAATTGTAATGTCTATATGATTTTGATATAGGAAATATATAATTTCTGCATTAAAGTTCATTTTCTTTTAATAATAATTTGATAAATATGTAAAATTTTGTTCCCATTTTGTACCTCTGTTGAACAAATTTATTTTAGTGAGCAAATTGTATTCAAGAAAAAACATGTTGACCATAAAAAGAAAGTAACTTGGAATGAGTTATTGTTTATAATGCTTTTGAACAAGTATAACATGTATGGATATAAAAATCATTTTATTTTATCAATTTAGGTTGGCGTTGGAAGGAAGATGACATTGCTTCAGATGACATGGATCATATTATTAAGATACACAATGCTAACAATGAACAAGCTTGGGAGGAAGTTCTTAAATGGGAGGCATTACATGCATGGTAATAATATACTAGTATACACAAATGTATTACAAATTGGTTAAGAAATATGCCTGTAAAAAACTTCTGATTACACAAGATAATGATATATTTTATATGTTCATAATATTTAATTTAGAGTTTTCATCGAAACCAAGAAAGAAGATATTGTTAATTAAGAGTTTCCATGGAAACCAAGAAAGAAGATATTGTATTTATACATTTAGAACATTTAACATGAAGTTGCCAGCATACAATGTGATACAAGTTAGAACATATATGAGGCCATACAAAAATTAATGTTTTTTTTATATAATGGTATGAGTAATTTTTCTTTCTTTCTTTTATTTTTTATATATATATTGCTATTGAAAGTCTGATCTGTGTATAAATCAACTTCGTTCAGTTCAATGGCGACTTGAAACCAACAGTTACACTCGGAAGCCATAAAAAAATCTTTGCTTATTTAAATATCGTCTGATTTTTAAATTTGATGGACAACAAAAATGTCAAAATGTACAAGCTGCCGTATTTCATCTATGTCTGATGTTGATGGGCTTCTGATGTAATTTCATAGCCTTATATATTCAAAATGATGACCTTATATGGGTCAGATTCTTCTTGCACAATCTATTGTTACAAATAATATTTGTTCAGCTAGCAAGTCAACATCTGTCTGTACAGCTAGCTTCTAATAAGCTCCCCTCAGATGGGTAAAGGATCAAAATATTGTAAAAATAAAGAATATTTTACTTCTTTCAAACTTCCAGGAATATCATTGGTTTAAAGTGAACACGTGGAAACTGTGTATATTCAATACAATCAGTAGTTTTTTTAATACATGGTTAGTAATAGAGTTATCTCCCCTTTTTCTTTCAAAACAAAGGTGACATCACATATGGATCACTTCACCTGATCACCTACATACAACACAAACAATACATATCTATTAATTTTGATGTATATGTATATTGGTGCCTGTAAATGTATGTATGTGTGTAAATATGCATGCATAGATATGTATGCAGACATGTGTAGAAATGTAAGAATCATTGAATTAATACATGTATATCCTGTTAGTATAACATCAAATGTACAAATAATGTGTATGTTGTACACTAAGTGTTGCCTCTGAGTCTTATGTGGTTCTGATTTCTTGTTTTGCTGTGTTTTTATATTTTATATATTGTTTGTTTTTTGCATATATAATATATGTGTGTGTTTCTCATATGGAAAAAAGGGGGGGGGGGGTTTGCTTTGTTTATTTGTTGCTCTTTCTGTTTACATATCAGATGTATCTAAAAATTTGCTATCTACTTACACTCAGTATTGTGACGATGAAGATTCTATAGCTTGATTAATTAATTATCCTTGTTAAAACTTAAGTTGAATGTTGTTGTTGAATAGGAAACTGTGAGTGATTTCAAGTATCTCTTTTTCAATCTTAAATATTCTCCAGATATATTAATTTCGGAAAAACGTATATTTTATACCTCAGTCGTTGTATTGAATAGTAATATAATTCCACATATAATATTGATAATAAAAAAAACAAAAACAAAACAAACAAACATTGTGTAGATTTTTCAAACCTCCCAACACATGGGTCAAAACGAAAGTATATCGGAAGTAAATAAATAAACCAAAAATTAGAAACAAACATGAAATGACTCTCAAAATCCGAATTGAGTATATTGTACTAAAACAACTAACACCATATCTATTGATGCTACTAATATTAACGAGGCCAGGATAAGGTACTGGTATTTTATGTTTTTCTCATTAACAAATGTAAAGATTTCGACTAAAGATTTTAATTGGAATAAAAAAAAAAAATTTTAAAAAGAAAAAATTAATTTTGATGCAGTTGCATCTAAATCCTTCATTCAAAGGTAATCAGTAAGATATATTCGTTATACAGTGTGCTAGTGATGTATTACGATATATACGGGGTCAGTACATTCAATATGGGGAGAGAGAGCGAAGCTCGCTACCCATATGGAATGTACTGACCCCGTATATATCGTATTAGGTCACTAACACACTGTGTAACTTATATTACATGTACTTCATAACTCTGTAATTTTATTGCAGTGAATGTCCCGCTCCAAAATTAAAACGTTTTGGAGGAAAAGCTACAGATTATTCACCAAGGGCTAAGATACGGCACTGGATGGGGTAAGATAATACAATTATATTCAGCTTGTATTCCATTAACACTTAATAGGTTAACCTTGGCATAAATCAGGCTGATGTAAATGAGCATGGCTGCTGATCGAGGCATATAGCATTTACATTCCTATGATTGAATTGCAATCTCACAACATTTGGAACACCCCAGAATTTATCTTTAGCTAATAATAAAGTCATGAAGGTTGACTTTGTGTTTGAAATCTAGGTAAGTTTAATGTAAAGAGATAGCAGAAAAGAAAAAAATATGAGTTGGTAACAATAACATGATATCAAAATGGCTGATAGTTATGAAACTATGCAGATTTATGACAAATTGAGTCAATTATTCGAAAATTCTGGTGACAAGGATGAATCCAAAGGGTTTGAAAATTAAGACATTAAAAAAGTTTGAAAGAAGAAAAACAAACAAATTTTGAGGAAATAATCTTCATTTTGTCAACGTGGTTTACCAATATTACCTGTCACATGGTTTCAAAATATGGAAGTTTTTTACTTGCAATTGGTCATTTAAAATGACTGCCTGCTATAAATAACAAAATCAACACATTTCTTTATTTAAACAGTTGTTTGTGAATATATTATATTTTACACCTTTTACATGAGAGATGATTGTTGGTTTTGTTGATATTGGAGGAATTGATGACCATCACTGTTTAAACTTTCTTTTCATAGGTTTACAGGTGTCAAAATACAAATTGCCATTGCCACACTATGTAAACGATGTCCTATGAAATGTGGCTTCACATTTTTGGAACGCTAGAGTTTGAATCACATGGCAGCACATTCAGTGCAGAAGTTATTTTGCTTTAGTTTGTGTCCGCTTTTAGGCCTAAATTGATTTGATTGATTGATTTTTGGTGTTTTAATGCCACTTTCAGCTATATCATGGCGACCAGTTTTAGTGGTGGAAGAAGCCGGAGTACCCTGAGAGAACCACCGACCATGGGCAAACAACTGGTAAACTTTATCACTTGCAGCTGCGAGTCGAGTGCACCTTTTTTGGTAATTTACAAAGCTGGGCGCAAACCCACGCCGTATTGGTGATAGGCTTGTATGAGTTCTTAGGTAATCCAACTACCTAACTCATTGAGCCACCTGGGTCCTTTTCAAAAAAGGAAGTCACGGTACACTGAAAATAAATTGACAGAGTATATTATTTATTTATTTTTTGGTATGAATTGCCGTTTATTAAAATCTAAAGTATTGACAGTATATTATTTATTTATTTTTTGGTATGAATTGCCATTTATTAAAATCTAAAGTATTGACAGTATATTATTTATTTATTTTTTGGTATGAATTGCCGTTATTAAAATCTAAAGTATTGACAGAGTAAATGTATATTATTTATTTATTTTTTGGTATGAATTGCCGTTTATTAAAATCTAAAGTATTTACAGAGTATATTATTTATTTATATTTTGGTATGAATTGCCATTTATTAAAATCTGAAGTATTGACAGAGTATATTATTTATTTATTTTTTGGTATGATTTGCCGTTTATTAAAATCTAAAGTATTGACAGTATGTTTTTTATTTATTTTTTGGTATGAATTGCCGTTATTAAAATCTAAAGTATTGACAGAGTAAATGTATATTATTTATTTATTTTTTGGTATGAATTGCCGTTTATCAAAATCTAAAGTATTGACAGAGTATATTATTTATTACATCCTTGTGAACACTCTACAATCAACATCCTTCAATGGATTTTGACCAAACTTGGTACATACTTAGTCCTTAAGAGAATCTGGAACCCTATTGATTTTCAAGGTCAAAGGTCAAGGGGTCAAATTTTTTACCGCATAACATCCTTGTGAACACTCTAGAATCAATATCCTTCAATGGATTTTGACCAAACTTGGTACATACTTAGTCCTTAGGAGAGTCTGGAACCCTATTGAGTTTCAAAGTCAAGGTCACCGGGTCAAATTTTTAGGCGAGGGGATACGCCACGCTTTGTGTTGCCCTTGTTTATTTTTTGGTATGAATTGCTGTTTATTAAAATCTGAAGTATTGACAGAGTATATTATTATTTTTTAGATATGAATTACCGTTTGATCGTCATGATTGGATTGTAGATAGATGTGGGAAAGACGTCAGATATATTATTGACTATTATGATGGTGGAAGTGTGAATAAAGAAAATTATCAATTTACATTGTTAGATGTTAGACCTGCATTAGATTCATTTGGAGCATTCTGGGATAGAATGAAAGTTGCTGGACTTCGCTGGCGTGTTGGACTTGAAGACAAAATAGGATTTAAAAAAACTGATAGTGATGAAGTTGATCAGAAAGTTTCTTCTAAAACATCAGATAGTAAACAGCATACATGATTTATATTATTTAATTAATAGAAAAGTGTGAGACAAATGTTGCGGGTTTGTTTTCATTGTCACTAATGTTGTGTATAAGACAATTTAGTTTAATAATTCTTTGTCTAAAGACATTACAGTTATACCAGATGGCCACACATTAACTATGTCTTGTTAGTGTTCACATTTCAACCAACATTATCAGACTGGCATAAAACATTGAACAAATTGAAAAATGTGCCTTTATTTTTAGTCTGAAAGAGTTTTTTTTGCCTTGGAGATTTATAATTTTGTGTATTTAATGTAAAATTTTGACACATTTTATCATATTAAGCACATTTTTATCAATGTCTTTATTCAAGAAGTTTCACAGATATAAGTAAGGATGTTTCTTATTTCAAAGTTTTATACCAATGGGAAAGGAATTCTTGGTCCAATATTTAATTGTATACCCAAAGCAGTTAAATTCCTGTTTGTTTTAAATATTTTAAAATTAGAAAAGTTGTAGACAACAGTATGTTTAATTCAATAACAGTTTCTTAATTCATATCTTTGACAATACAGTTGAATCACGTTATATCAAACTCGGTTTACTTGAAATTTTAGTTTGGTCGAAATTTGTCTGAAGTCCCGTTCTCAACTGAGTGCTTTTCATCTTAGTTTACCCCTCTCATCTCAAATTTCTAGAAGTAACTTTTCAGTCCCTAATATACATATCCATTAAAATTATGTTCACTATGTCGAAATTATCAATTAAATCAATTAACAAGCCTGTGAAGGTGTCAACAGCATGGCCTCCGGTGTTTAGGGACGCTGTGTATTTAAATATTGATCCCATAACCAATTCGTAACCATTCATGATGATCATGATTGCCTACAACCTGCCTCTCCATATCGCTTTCTGATATCGGTTAAATAATAATGAAATGTATGCCTCTATCTTGACAGTGTGATGTATACAAGTGAACGTCACTACTGGGACAGTCAGCTGATCTTCCTGTGGCTGTTGGACCCCAGGATCTGTCGTGTTAAGTCCTGGGAGATTAAAATTGAACATATGCTACGATTTGTAATGCAGGTACTACTTGTGGAGCAGGAATTGCTTACCTTACCTGAGTTCATCCCGATTTTTCATGGGGTTCGTATTTCTCAATCTTTGTAGTATTTTGTTGACTGTTCTTTGTATTTTTGTCCTTTTTCTTTAATTGTATTGTCTGTCCTTGGTATCTTCAAACTTCTCGTCCTATAACATGCAATAGCACAATAAATCTTCTCTAATTATGGTTTATTAACATTCGTGGTCGTGATCGTATGGTAGTTGGATTTACCACCTGTGTAATCAGTGTCTTATCACCACTAATGTTGTGAGTTCTAACCCCGTTCATAGCGAGGTGTATTCGATACAACATTATGTGATAAAGTTAGTCAGTTACTTGCGACAGGTCTGTGGTTTTCTCCGGGTACTCCGGTTTCCTCCACCAATAAAAATGACCACCATGATATAAATGCAATACTGTTGAAAGTGGCGATGACCAAAACCTAAAAACCATTAGTTCATATAGATTCTGTTAATAATAGACATTTATAGCTTTAATACTTATGTTTTTGCATTCAGTTGTTTCTCATAGATTACTAATAATTTTTTTTATTATAAATAATATAAACAAGCAAAAATATAAAACTATCAATTATAAACAATATAAACAAGCAAATATAGAAAAAGTATCAAAACTAAGTTACAAAACATGTTGATTGTATCAAAACTGTCAAACAATTTAATAAACATATAAAATGTATATACAATAAAACATTCTTATTTATTAATAAAAATAGAACATGTAACCAATTAATATAACAATTGATTTGTCAAATTATCAGCAAAATAGTATTGTCCTTTTTAGCTCGACTTTTCGAAGAAAAAAAGTCGAGCTATTGTCGTCACTCTGGCATCAGCGTCTGGGTCGGTTAAGTTTTTTGTCCATTTCTCAAAAACTATCACAGGTATCCATTTGAAACTTGGAATACTTGTTCACTATCAAAAGAGGAACCAAATACAACAAGGCAGATAACCCTGTGGTTTGTATATCCAGAGTTACCTGCCCTTGTTTCGACATAGTACGTAGAAATTGGGGATATTTTTTTAGTATAATTAAAATTTCTCAACAACTATCAAAGCTATTAACTTGAAACTCAATACACTTGTAAAAAGTGTTGACCCCAATCTGGAGTTCGAAATTCAGAATAATCTATTGTTTTTTTCTTGTAAAATCATGGTTTTTTATAGAAAAAGTACATATTTTGAGAATTGCACATTTCTTTGAAACTACAAAAGATAGAAACTTAATATTTGGTATGGGTGGAGATGCCAACGTGAAGTTGTGCATTCAACATTTTTTATCCCCGGGGCTCAGCCCCACCCCGCTTGGGAATTATATAAAAAAATGTAACCAAGATCCCCACCATAAACCATATATATTTATGATTTGATTTTTGGTGTTTAATGCAACTTTCAACAATATTTCAGCTATATCATGGCGACCAGTTTTAGAGATGGAGGAAGCCGGAGTACCCGGAGAGATCCACCGACCATGAGCAAGCAACTGGTAAACTTTATCACTTGCGGTTGCGAGTCGAGTGCACCCTTTTTTGTAATTTACAAAGCCGGGCGCGAACCCACGCCGTATTGGTGATAGGCTTGTATGAGTTGTCAGATCCAGCGACCTAACTCGTATATATCAGGGTGACTAGGCAAATTAAATGCATTATAGCTCAGGCCCCAGGGTCATACCTGAAGTGAACTTTTTAATGGTTGAGATCCCCACCCCTAAACCATATATATTTATGATCAGAGTGACTAGGCAAATTAAATGCCTTTTAATTCAGGCCCCGGGGAGGTCATACCCCCACCCCTACCTGAAGTGAACTTTTTATTGGTTGAGATCCCCACCCCTAAGCCATATATATTTATGATCAGGGTGACTAGGCAAATTAAATGCCTTATTGCTCAGGCCTCGGGTGTCATACCTCACCCCCTACCTGAAGTGAACTTTTTAATGGTTGAGAGCTCAGGCCCTGGGGATCATACCCCATCCCCTACCTGAAGGGAACTTTTTAATGGTTGAGATCCCCACCCCTAAACCATATATATTTATGATCAGGGTGAATAGACAAATTAAATGCCCCAAGATTTTGACTTGCAACTCGGCTGTTGCATCTCTGATGCTTCTCTCTATTTTTTTAGTTATTCCCCCTTTTTGGAAAATGCAATTTCTCAATAATTATGTAAATTGCTTGCAGTTTAATATCAGATACGAAAAAGTCGAGCGTCCAGCACCCGTGGGCGGTGCTCTTGTTCTAGTTCTATTATTCAATAACATCCATCTAAATAACAAGACAAACATATATTTGTACAAATGATATCATGTTTTTTCCACAAAAGTTCTATGTCTGATTTACTGATTTATCTGTTTTTCTCCACATTTCGGTCAAATTTTCATGTTACTTGTAAGTTGTATATCTGTTACCATGGCAATCCAAATCTACTAAAACTTTAATAATTACATATCCTCTCTTAAAAATATTGTCTGCATGTTTAATTCATTTCAAATGATTTGCTTCAAGGTATATAAGAATTGTTGCTCTGTCTAAATAATTTAAAGAGAGGTACTAATTGATGGAGATAATACTCTCTTTAATTTAATTCCTCCATGAGACAAGTAAATCAAACCTCACAAAAAAAATATTCAGAGATGTGAAAATAGTTTGCAATACAAATCATTTGAAGATTGCAAATAAATAAAGAAAAGTATCCTCATCTCTGAAATATTTAAGCAAAGTAGAAATAATTCTTTTTTGCATTTGTCTTCAGTGACAAAATACACCCTCCCATGATAGGATTCCCACGTGTAACTAACTGGTGCCTTTGCATTACACGTGACTAGATGGTGGTCTAAATAATTTGCAGAGGTACGGAATTAAACCTCTTTATTTTGATTGCACTGCATAAAAATAAATTGAACCAAGCAACAAAACATTTAAAGGAGATGTAAATTATTTGATCCTCTCTTCAATTCATTTACAGATCAGTGCACTACTTTCAGAATTAATTTAATTTGATTTATTGTGCTTAACGCCACTTTCAGCTCTATCATGGAGACCAGTTTTAGTGTGGAAGAAGCCGGAGAGAACCACCGACCATGGGAAAGCAACTGGTAAACTTTATCTCTTGCGGCTGCGAGTCAAATGCACCTTTTTTTGTAATTTACAAAGCCGGGCACGAACCCACGCCATATTGGTGATAGGCTTGTATGAGTTTTTAGGTAATCCAACTACCTAACTCATTGAGCCACCCGGGCCCTTTTCAGAATTAAAGATCTCATTGACATTAAATCGTGTATTTATCACTTGCACCTCTCTTTAAATTATTTCAACCTCTCTGTTATTCATTAGTAGAGAGCATCAGTTGAAATGTTGCTAGCAATAATTATTTTAATGCAAGCTAAAATATTTGAAGCATTAATTTGAATTTCAATACTATTATTCAAGGGTCAACTTCATGACATCTGATATTTGTAAAATAAAAATTTTGTAGCACCAAACATTTCAAATACATGATATATCAACAACTAACTCATAGAGAAACAAGACCAATATCGTGTCTGGACCTGCGTCGCTGCAAAACATTCCAGTAATGTATGCATTTTTATACACGGATATATGCCTGGACACAAAATCTGGATAGACAGATGGACATGATTCCTTTATACCCCCAGTCTTTGTTTGTGGGAGTATAATAACAGGTGAACATCTTCAATATGTATATAAACACTGTGCAAAGTTTTAATAATATTAATTGAACACTTTTTGAGTCACCCATGTGATAGAGTGATAAAAAAAAATAACAAGTTCAAAATGCAAAAAATCTAAGAAAACATTTGTCAAACCTGTCCATAATAGGAGGTGCATGTCTTCAGTATGTCTAAAATCACTATGCAAAGTATGAATAATATTGATTGAACACTTGCAGATTTAGATTACATCAACTAGGTATAGTCAATGTCATACAGTGATAAAACTAGAGGCTCTGGAGAGCCTGTCATCACTCGCCTGGTAATAATTGGCAGGGTAAATCCTTAGGAACATGAAGTCTAACAAAGATTCACATTTCCTTGCGACTTAAGACACAATTTGCTTACTATCTGAAAACCTAAAGTCAAAATAAAATCTCCCATGGTAAGTATATTAGACTGCTAAAGTTTTAATTCTGGAAGAAGGTTATCAACAAGCATATTTTTCAAGTCTTTCTGTTTGCAGATAGGAGCAGCATAGAACAAATCAAGTCAACTGGCTTGGTACTTTCTGAGAAGAACAACTCAGTACAAATTCCCATTGGGTCTTGTAGGCTTCTATGTTAAACTTTGTTCGTCTATGGCAGCCATCTTGAATTTCCAATCGGAACCAAATTTACAATTTAGGTAGAGGACCATCCATAGATAATTCACACCAGTTATATCATGACACCAGAAAATAAATTCAATTGAATCAGTAGTTTCTGACCAGAAGATTTTTAAAGATTGACGAATCAGAAAACATCTACCCCTGTTTTTGTTTGCCCATTCGGTCCAATGGTCCGCTGATGGTGGCCATCTTGGATGGAGGTCTGGGTCACTGGATATAATTTTGAAAGTTGACCATTTAAGTACCATTCATGCCATGTTTGCTTTAAATTGGCTAACTGGTTTCAGAGGAAACAAAATTTAAACATTTTTCCCATAGGGTCCTATGTTAAAATTATGTTTGCTGATGGTGGCCATCTTGGATGGAGGTCTGGGTCACATGACATTATTTTGAAAGTTGACCACCTAAGGACCATTCATGCCATGTTTGCTTTAAATTGACTTACTGCTTTCAGAGGAATTTTTTTTTAAACATTTTTCCCATAGGGTTCTATGTTAAAACTAAGTCGAGTCATGGTGGCCATCTTGGATATGCGATTGGCACAAAAATAATAAATTTAGTAGAGGACCTCCCAATGAACATTTCTGCCAAATTTGGTCCAAATCAGTTCAGTGGTTTCAAAGAAGAAGAAGAAAGTATGAAAAGTTTACAGACGACGACGACGGACGCAAAGTGAAGACAAAAGCTCACATGACCCTTTGGGTCAGGTGAGCTAAAAATGACGAAGTTCAACATACGGAAATTGTACGAAAAAATTTGTCAAATCTGCCCATAATAGGAGGTGCGCATCTTCAAACACTGTGCAAAGTTTAAATACTATTGATTGAACATGGTTAGAGTTTTAGATTACACCAACTAGGTACCGTTAATGTCATATAGTGATAAAAAATGACTAAGTTCAACATACAGGAAATTAAAGAAAAAAATTGTCAAATCAGCCCATAATACACTATTGGAGTTTTAGATTACACCAACTAGGTACCATCCATGACATATAGTGATAAAAACTGACTAAGTTCAGCATACAGAAAATATATGAAAAAATCTTCATATCAGCCCATAATAGGAGGTGGACATCTTCAATATGTATACAAAACTGTGCAAAGTTTTAATAATATTGATTGAAAACTGTTTGAGCTACAGATTACAGTAAGTAAGTACTGCCTTGCTGGGATGGACAAACGTACGGAGGGACAGAGAAAGCGATTCCTAGACCTGCTTCCACCTTCGGCGACGCAGGTAAAAATCATTTCACACAACACTACAGGCAACCAAAACTAACTTCATATAAAGGACAAGAAAACTGCTCCTAATGGTTATGAAAAGAAATATAAAACAGTGCTGGTCAACAATTCAATCAACAAATAAATATTTTATTCATAATCACAGATTAGCAATTAACAATGAAAGTTCCAAGATGTCAAAATGATATCACAACTTAAAAGTGTAGACTGATAAGTCAGATCTGATGAATCTGTATAATAGTGCCTTAATATTAACAAACAATCATGTTCTAGCATGTCTTAACATTACATTGTACAAATATTAAAAATATAAGAAATCTTATTTAAAAAATGATGTACAATGACAGCAATGTAATGATGGAAGGACGGATAGTTCAAAATATACATTTCACAACATGTAACACAGAATATAAACAATTTAATTAAGTTGGTTCATAGGATAGTAATTGCAATAATAATATTATGTCTTTATATTGTAACAACACACAACTTAATAATATACTATAAAACCTGCTATAAAACATTACTGAAGAGACAATTTTACAATTCATCTTTGACATGTTGTGATATTGTCCCTTCTACTACAGGTTCTGTCATCTTTTCCACTTTCTTGATTGGTACAGTCTGTTTTTTCCCTCTAATTAAAATTTCAAATCTTTTTTGTTCTATCTCAATGATATCCTCCATATTCATAATTGTTTTGTTACGAGATTTATTATCTCCCTGTAACTGATATCGGAACTGATGATTGATGGTGAACAAGAACTGTAAAATGTTGGGATAATTCATGGCTCCCATTAAGGTGGGTCGATACTCAATCGCATTGAAACTTATTTCCTTTGTAGTACCAGGATCAGGTGTTACTAAGACATATAATGATGGCAAGTCTACTATTTCATCCTGAAGACCAATAGATCTTATATCTTCCAAAGTAGGCATAACAAACCTTGCAAAGTTGAAATACTTCTGAAAACGGACTGCAAGTGCTCTCATAAAAGATGGTGACTCTTCTTCATCTGAAAAAAAGAAGAAATAACTCAAAAATAGTTCTTCCCCAAAAGAAAGAATTGACAAAGTGAGGCTGAACTGCACTTGTATAGAAGACAATACTGGTCTTCCATGACCAACATTCAAAATTGCAGGTATTAGAGCTCATAGAATATAGTTTCAAACTTGCTGGACAAAAAACTTCAAAAACCACATGAACTAAAGACTGAGCAGCACAAAACCCACTAAGAAGCAGAGGGAATTTCTAATAGACAGTGGCCATGTTTGATGCTGGTTGGAGTAATCAACCATAATTCTGAAAGGGGATCATAAATGTATCATTTCTGGATGCAGAAAGCAAAATTCAATTAACTGTAAAAAGTACAACATTTATGGTTATTCATGGAAGAATAGTGAGCACCAACCCAATATGACCTCTCTAATATTCTATCTAGAACCCCCTAGTCAGCACTTTAGGCACCTTAAGATATCTTTTTAAAATATTTTAATTTCAAAACTTCACAATTTGTTTTTTTTCCATGATAATAGCAGACATTTGTAAACTTAAAAGAAATAATTCCAAATGATATATCAACTATTACAATCCAACTAAATAATCAAAGAAAGATGACTATCACATCAATCCAGCACAAAAAACAATGCTACAGAAACTGCTCTGTCAAATCGGAATATATTAATGAAATGAGGACTATATTTTTATGATTACCTATAGATCACCATGGCTGTAACGAGACTCTTTTTTTTAAATGAGGCAAAAACACTATACTTAAAAAATTTAGGCGAGGGATCTTGAATATATATCGCATCAGGGCAAGAACGTGTGAAAAGGATGCTGTATGCCTTAAATTATCAGGTGTTCGATAAACTGTCTGATGTCTTTGAAATCAGTTATGTTTTTCATCGCAACGATGTCGGTAGACTTCAACCAGTAACCGTAAACATTAAACGAATTCATTCAGTGGATATCGTTTCTATCGGGATAGAGATTTATAATTTTTATTTTTTAAATAAAGTCTTTGTATTAAATAAAACAAACAGACAAACATTGTCAATGTAGTAACAACCATGGATCACTCCTACAGTGTTTCAGTTCAAATGGTTCAATAATTTCTGAGGAAAGGATTTTTTCATATTCTAGCCAATCAAGTGAACTAAGATTTTGAATGGATGGATTTGTATACAAATGTATATTACTCTAAAATTTGTATTTTAATTTAGGGAATGACTTCACACCTTTTAAATAACATGTCTTTATTTATGAATTGTAGGGGGTAAAAGGTTATTAAAGTATCGTGTAGAATGCAATTATTTACAAATTAAAGGAGTATACTTGGGTGTATTTTAATCATGTCAATAAGTATAAATTTACATTCAATTGTAATTTTAGTAATATTTTGTCTGGAACTTGGACAAATAATCATAAACCGATGATCCATGTGCACATGATTACAACAAAAAATTGCAGTTTAAACATGAAAATCACACATTCCAATCAGAAATTGCAGTTTCCACACAAGATAATCAGTTCTTTTCACAAGAAATCTAAAATTCATCGAAATACTTTATTTTTACATTCAGCAGCCACAGTTTCTACTAGGTATTACATACATAAACCAACGTTTTCTGATGATAAACCTGGTATTTCACTGTAAGACACATTTCAGTGACTATCTCCTGTCATAGCTAATGGTTCTGTTGAACAACTTGAATTCTTTAATTTTACGAAATATTAAAGGAGAGAAAATTCGAATGAAGACATTATGTAAATAGAATGAGCAAAAATAAATAGTTGCAAATATTCAGTGTCGTATATATGCCAACTTGATCTACCTATGCCATTGCTGTGTGATGTATGTATACCCTGTCCCCAGAAAGCTAATCAGTGTTGCAAATAAGGCAATTAGTCCAAACATATTTTATTTGTCAATTAAATAGAAAAAATGGATTAGACACAAGTTAAAGAAACTTATGAAGTCTAAGACAATTAATCTACTTGTATATATAGGTGTTGTTACTTACTTGTAAAAAATACCAATGGGAATTTAGACGGACTGGTAGCAAAACTTTCAAAAATAAAATCTTGAACATCCCTTCCCTTTATCTTAAGTGAAGTATCTGGTATACATTCCAGTATTGATAATCTGGCTTCCTCTGCATTCTTTACATACTTCCATTGACTTTTCTTCTTTGTTGGTGTACCATAAGGATAAACACGAGCTAAGTTGTCTGTACTATTCTCATATTTCTGAAATTAAACAATTACAACAAGTGTAGTCTACCTGCCTCCTGAAATATTTTCAGAAAATAACTAAATCAATGTACCATGAAACTCAAATTAAGTTAACTGACATGCATGAATGTGCAGATCAAATATGGTGATCCTAGGTTGCATGGTAATAGAAAAACTTAACATAATGATAAAAACTTGACATTAGTCTAAGGAAGTTAATAGATTTTATAAATGCGGTCAAGATCAGGTAACACACCCTGATTGATATGTACCCTCCATGATCAATGTATGGACCAAACATACATGTACATCAAACTGAAATTAAGTTAAGGTGACACATGCATATGTACCCTCCATTATCAATGTGTTGATCAAATATGGTTAGGTTATATTTATGGTAATAGAGAAACTGGCCTAATCACAATAACTTTAACAAAGTCAGTAGACTGTGAAAATGAGTTCAATGTTAACATTGTCAGGTGTGACATGCATGGTTAACATGTAGTTGTACCATACATGATCAATGTGTGGACCAAATATGGTGATCCTAGGTTGTATGGTTATAGAGAAAATGACAAAAAATCAAGAAAACTTGATATAAATTTTTAACAAAGTCGGTAAACCATGAAAACAAGGTCAAAGTACACCATATGACCTACTGACACCCACCATCCATCATAAAAGTCTAGACCAAATATGGCGAGCCTAGGTTGTATGGTAATAGAGAAAATGTCCTAATCACAAAAACTTGACATAAATTTAACAAAGTCAGTAGACCATGATTATGAGGTCATGGTCAGCTGATAATCATCATATGTACACATTATGATCAAAGTGTGAGCCTAGGTTGTATGGTATTGGAGAAACTGACTTGATATTGCTGTTCACTGTGGAGGAAGATGTGACAAAAGATAGCTGAAAACCACAACCAAACCATGATAATAACGTACGTTATTTAAGAAAATGCGATTTTATTCTTATCAAATCTGAACTTTTTATATTGAAATATACATCATTGTATAAGGGAGTCATTGTAGAATGTCACCATACCATTTAAACATCATCATATATTACAGTTCCCCGAAACATTCATGCAACTAGTTTACTGACAAAAGTCTTTGAATGTTCTTACAAACTGTAATACTTATTGGAATTTAGTTGGTATTGTTATGTTCTATATGTTAATGTATGTTTCGATGTGAAACTGTTTGATTTTAGAAGAATTTTTACGCATTTTCTTAAATAATGTACGTTATTTCTATGGTTTCAATGTGGTATTCAGCTATCTTTTATCACGTGTTCCTCCACAGTGGCTGTTGGTACTGCCAGAAAAACAATATCTATAATATCTCACCTTCTGCGACTTTCGATGGCAAAACAAATATAGAGGGTTTAGGGGAGGGTAATATTAAGGTAGTGTTGCACAACTTCAAATTTGCACATAATTTCTGCTCATATTATGTATTGATCATTTTGGAACCCATTAATGTACTGAAATTAATCAATTATCAAATTTATGTCAAAATTTGTTTATTCCCCAAGAGTGCATTTTTTTCTAACACACACGATACAAACGACTACGCGCATACGCGTTTACAGCATTTTTTTCTAACATACGTTTGTAAAGTTTGCACAAACTTTGACAAACTATGCACTCGCTAAATGTGTGTCTACAGTTTGTCATTTATCGTTTGTTGCATTTGTTTCTAATCTCAACGCTGAATCAATTATAGACACGTGGAATTTTCCCGCTAAAACAAAGATGGAATCTAACAAAAGAAGAGAAGGTATGTATAATATTATTGATCTCCAATTAACGGGTGGTTTATCAGAGCATAAAAACGGGGTCTGGGTGGCTCGATGAGTTAGTTCGTTGGATCTAACAACTCACACAAGCCTATCACCAATACGGCATGGATTCTCGCCCGGCTTTGTAAATTATGAGTTTATTTACCAACAACATATATTATCAGGTCAAACAGGGTCAGTAAACTCTGATTAAACAATGTATTTGTTTCTACTTTTTCAGCGTTTAACAAACGACACACAGCGTTTAACAAACGACACACAACGTTTGCAAAACTTTGGTTAGAAAAAAATGCACTCTTAGTCTTACAATCTTTGTGATAAAAACGAAATAAAGCAAGATGACAAAGGGTTCTTCATGCACCACTTTTACTACAATCAAGATTTATACAATGTAGCTTAAAATTATGACTTGTGTCGATGTATAATTGTCTGCAATCCAATAAATCATCTGGCAGAGAAATCAATAGCTCCTACATCCATAAATATTGCAAACCGTTCATGACAAACAAAACCCATTTGTTTACACTTTGCCTATTTTTGCATTGAACCCTTCTCTTTTCATATTACCCATACTGGGCATAGTATAATATAGTAGGTGTGTTCACATATCTACCCATGGTACAATTATGTGTATTACAATTGGTATCAATGTCCAAAAATTGTACCAATGGCACCTATGAACTGTGAACGACATTTTTGTAACCAATGGTGGCATTAATACCAATGGGTAACATTGGTTACCAACAGTTGCCATTGTAAATTGGCTTACCATGGTGGTACTGTAATTATGGCCTATCCTCTTATAACGGCGTTGCTAGCATAGCATAGTCTTATAAACACTTTTAAAGTGCACACAATATCCATACTAATATGCCACAGATGAAGCATAAGTGATTTTAAGCTAAAGGCACCTAACGTTTAGGACATAACTGCTTTGAAGAAAGGAAAGTGCAAAGGCCTGTGGTACGAGAGCTGGGAGTCTTTCGGTGAGATAAAATACCGAACATTTGATATTCAGGTGGGGTGTGTGTGAGTGGTGGGGGGTAGAATAAAATAATTACTCTGATTTAGACCCCCATACAGTAATATGGATGTGCACAGTTTGGCCAGAGGTTAATACACGTTAAGGTATCTGGTTTGACCTTGCAAAATATATATACGTCCCCATATCAAACTCGAACGAGCGTAACGAAGCGGACATAGAAATGACACCCAAACCCCCTCCCCCACCCCCAAATCATTTGGTTTTTTTTTGTATCTACATGTATCTTTATATGTCTCCAATCATTCCAATCAATGTATTCAATTGTTTTCCCCTTGTGGGACCTTAATTGGCAATACAAAAATTCTTCTTCTTCTTCTATGGAAGGTGCCATTTGCAGCAGCCAAGTAAAATTGGCACAGATTTGGCGTCAAAGGGGGACTTGGAATCGTACATACCCATTAAACAAACTAAAATCTATGAAATAATTCTTACTATCAGCCAGGAATTTCAATCTGTTTCCTCATATTAGGCATTTGTAATTCTTACTATCGGTCAGGAATTTCAATCTGTTTCCTCATATTAGGCATTTGTAATTCTTATTTCTTCCATTATTACGGCGTTTTAACCCCGCTGAACCAATGGTGGAAAAATCTGTAATCCTCTAGAGGATTAAAATGTCTCGTGCGTTTCCCCGCATTTTACTCGTTTGACGGCTTTTGAAATAAAGTTCGTGTTAAATAATGGGAGAAAGAAATTCTCCTTCAGTTGCCCATGTCGCACATGTGGGTTACGATATTTCTCCACTCTCGAGAGTTAAATTTAAAATTTTAACCACTCGCCCGACGGCTTGTGATTAAAAATTTTAATTTAACTCTCTTGAGTGGAGAAATATCGTAACCCACAGGCAACTGAAGGAGAATCTATATTTCTAACTTGCAGACTCAATGGAATTATTGTGGAACTCAGTTCGACTATCTTTCCTTCCACCATTTTGGAAATGTAATTTTTCCGTGTTGGTAAAACTTACAGCACTGTGGTTTGCCTGCAAGAATGGCTACCATTGGATTCTATCAATGGTAAACACTGTTACCAATGTCATACCAATGGTAAATAAAATTACCATTGGGTAACGATGGAAGGACTGTGAATGTACCAAGTGTCTAGTGCCTGTTGTAAATTTCAACCCCTTACTTTGGAAATTAACATGATGGGAGACAGTTCAACCAGTCAATCAAGTATTTCTTCCTAAACAATACTACCTAGAGATTACTGACAATGTTAAGATCAATACAAGCCATCAAAATTCATTATCCTCACAAATCTTTCTAAAAATAACATACTATTTTCTTCATAAGTTTTGCTTCAGACAGAATGTCAACCATACCAAACCAAGCTGAACCTCTAAGTGATACAGCCATTGTCTTCCATGCTCTTGGAATTGATCCTTCGTGAAAAATTACCACCCATGGATCCTGGTTCCTCATCACATTTTCTGTGAAATTATCAATTGTAAGAGGAAATATGTCCAAATATTTCTCATTCGGAGATAAAGGAGAATCTTGTCCTGGTATATTAATTTTTTTTGTCTTTACTATATTTTCATGTGCATATACGCAGATGAGGAGGTATGAAAGCCTCCAAAATGCTGACATTTTGGGGAATATTTAAGTTGACGTGTGATAGCGTGGTTGGAAACTGAAACCGGAGATTATTCGCCTTTTTATAGAAGAGTTAATTGCCAAATTCTATGGAACGCCAAACTAGTCAACGCAAAAAATTATTGGAAAAAGCTAAAATACCATCACTACACATTCGAAGACAAAGAAAAATGGCTCTTGAAACTTATAAAATTATTAATAAACTTGCACCAGTATGTTTACATGACCTACTCAAAATAAAAGATTGCAAATATACTTTCAGATATAACAATATTTTGGACATACCACGTTTTAGAACAACAACCTATGGTAAGAAAAGCTTCAAGTTTGCTGCTGCTACCCTGTGGAATGGCCTTCCGGACCATTTCAGGACTGAAAACAGCTTTTCTCAATTCAAAAGTTTAATTCAGTCCTGGAATGGCTCGGGCGAGTGTCGTTGCTCAGCATGTAACTAAGTTAAAAATTCTTTTTCTTGCTGCTTCTCATTTTTGATCTCTGCTAATTCGTTGCTCTTTTTTTATTGCTAAATTTTCTGTGCCAAATTTGCATGAAATGCTTAAATTTTAGTTGAATGTTTTATGCCATTTGCTGCTTGTTTTTTAGTATGTGCTTTTTTCTTACTTGTGCTGATTAGTGCTTTTATTTGAAAATTTACATGAAATGCTTAAAGTTTTAGTTGTATGTGACATGTCATTTGCTGCTTATTTTATGTATGTGCTTTTTTATGTTCATTTTCTTTCTTATTAGTGCTTTTATCTGTGCTTATATTGCTTGAAATGCTTAAATTTTAGATGTATGTGTCATGTCATGTCTTATCCTTTGCATGCTCTTATTGTTATGTTTGTATTCGGTGAAAAGCTCTTGAGAGCTTATGTTATTTATTATGTATGTACCGAATCAAAATAAAGCTTTCTTATATATCTTATAATCTCCCATACAGAGTTGTTGGTCCTTGAAAGGACCGACAACTCTGTATGGTAGATTGTAGTCGACGTTGTTTGTTTGTGTTTTTTATTTATTTATATTTTTTTTATGTTTTTATTTTTATTATTTTTTTTTGTAGTTGCAATCGTACCGGAAACATCCTACTATATAAATCCTTGGATCTGTCAAGCGATAATTTTGTACTTTTTGAGAAAAAAAAATATGTGTGTGATTTTGAGTACCAATAAAGAGGTTATAATTTAGTAGAAATTCGACCAGATTTTTTTATCCAGTCTGAGAAACGTATTCGCGGATACATAATTTTAGGAAAATTTCTTCCAATAAAGACTTATACATACAAATAAAAACAGAGACGTGCCAAAGTATTCGGTCACTAATTTTTTACTATATATTTCATATAAAACCACAATTTTTCAAAGCATTATTCCAAAGTCAATTCGTGTTCGATTTTGATGAAAGTTTTACCAACAGAAGCGTGACTGACGTACGTAGTTTTCTGTGATTATTTTAAAATATTTGTTGGAAGCATAGATTTTAAATATTCATGATTTAAACACAAACTTAAATTATTTGTCTTCAAATGTACTATCATTGTATAGTATTTTTGACGTTCAAAATTTAGCTTTGTGTTTAAATCGTGAACTCATAAAAATTATAGATTATAAAATTATGCAAAAATTACAGTGTAAAGCTACATTTAATTCTGTTGTTGTTGGTAAAAAAAATCATCAAAATCGAACAAGAGTCGACTTGGAAATAATGGGTTTTTTTTAAATGTGGTTTTATATGAATAGTAAAAAATCACAATGAGCCCATACAAGATCAAGGATATAACAGCAATAGAAAACATGCAAAGAAGAGCAACAAAACTAGTACCATCATTAAAAAATATTGAATATGAAGACAGACTACGAAAACTCAAATTACCAACACTTAAATGCAGGCGTTTACGAGGCGGTATGATTGTAACGTATAAACTAACATCAGGAATATATGATAGCACATTACCAAACATTCTACATTACAATAAAGACACAAGGATGAGAGGACATAACAAAAAACTATCCAAACAGAGACGCAATAAGAACATTCGAGCCAACTTCTTTACTCAGTGTATTGTTACAACATGGAACCAACTACCAGATAATATTGTTAATGCACCAACCATGCATTCATTCGAAAATCGTCTAGATAAATATTGGAACAACCTTGAGATAAAGTACAACTTCAAAACAGACACCGGAACCTGTACCGATTTAAATCAAGAAGAACTACTAGAACTGAATACAGTGGCTTAGGCCAGCGTTCAGAAGAGAAAACTGTGAGTAAACTGTGAGAATCAAATTACCAGAAACATTAGCTCTTTCACCAGACCTTGAATCTTTTAAAAGTGAAGGACTCGCCTCTAGTCAGTTAACATTCACTGATGTTTAGTCATGGACCCATTATTAAAGCTTTTCTTGTACCCTGATTCATGTTGAGCCATGGTTAAAAAAACAGAAATAGTATATGCGCGGACGTCACAGTGGGCAATGATTATTACGACGTTTGTTTCTGTTTTTTTTTTGTGGCACAGATATTCCGTTCTGTCAACCAAGTCATGGTGGCGACAGTAAAACTTTCTAAGTGTTGACTTCAATTTAAGCAAAGATATATTGATCTGTCGTTTAATCGTAAAATTAGTGCAATCGATGACCTTTCTGGTGATTTACTCATGAGTATCTTTTTTTACAACTGTCACCATCTGTTTCTGTATCTGTAATGGTACGTTGTAGCAACCAATTCTGGCTTATTGCCAACGGTAGAGAGAGCACCGTTGCTTTATTGACGGTTTGCGACAGCAGATTTGAAGCTCTCAACACTAGTTGTGCACACAACTGAGTCTTCTAGATGGTTCCAATCAATTAGGGTTTTAACAAAGAATGAATTTGAGAATTGATGTGTTTTGCTTGATGGAATGTAAAACACTTTTTGTTCTTGACGTGTTTTTCGACGATGTTAGTTGCCTGGTAGTTCTCTCAAATTTTTTAGCAGCGATAGCTCTCTTGGGCCGTGCTTTTTCAAGTAATCGTCTGGTTCAATAGCAGGAACCAGCCACTCAACCACTTTGTACAAAAGTATAAGTTTCTGGCTCGTTCTTCTCTCTTTAAGTTCTTGTAGTTCGTGTTTTACAAGAGTGATGGAGACATCCCCTTCTTCCCGTGACCTGTAGTTTCCTGTAATGAATCTTGCTGCTTGTCGTTGGATTCTTTCGAGCCTATTGATGTTTGTTTCCATGTAGGGGTCCCATATTATTCCTCCATACCCCATTGTGGATCGAACCAGTGAAATGTAGGCTGTTTTCTTACATTCCTGTGGACAGTATTTGAAGTTTCTTCTGAGAAAGCTTAAGGTCGAATTAGCCTTTTTTGCTACGTTTGCAATGTTTGTTGTCCACTTTAAATCCTCTGATATTTGGAGGCGGCAAGGTATGGATTGATTTGGACTTGTTGTGGTATATGTCCATTTAAACTGTAGAAATACTGGCTTTTGTTTTTTTTTATGCTCAGAATACAGCATTTTTTGGCATTGAATCTCATG
Organism: Gigantidas platifrons; assembly: GCA_002080005.1. Classification (NCBI taxonomy): domain Eukaryota; kingdom Metazoa; phylum Mollusca; class Bivalvia; order Mytilida; family Modiolidae; genus Gigantidas; species Gigantidas platifrons. Next base: position 991,211 of record MJUT01061338.1, read on the forward strand.
CCCCAATCATTTGCCCAGGCTTCTAAGCTTTTAAGGTCTTCTTGCAGTAGTTGATGGTCCTTTGCTGACTTGATGAGTTCTGTAAAGTAGACAGACTCATCTGCAATCAGTCTTACTGAAGATTTTACTGCATCTGGGAGGTTATTTATGTAATAAAGGAAGAGTAACGGTCCAAGAACTGTCACTTGCGGCACCGCGGAGTCTACTGTTACTTCTTCTGATTGTTCTCCCTTTACTACAGCTGTCATCTTCCTGTGCGTCAAAACATATTTAGCCAGTTGTTACCATTTTACCCAATAATGTCAGAGCTGTAGGGTATAGCTGAAAAAGGGTTTCTAACACTGGTAATTGCGTAAGAGTATATTCACCGTGATCAATACAACATATGGGGACGGCGATCGGCATCGCGCGGGGACGGTGATTTTGAAGCGACAGAAAGCAGGTAGGTTTGCATTCTCAGGCATATTCTATTTGTATTTACTTAGATTGGACTGCAAGAAGTATATAACGGAACTTTAGGGTTAATTAGGAACTAATGTAGTCCAAATTCCATGCACAATACGCTCCGGAAATATACAAACACTCCAGGAAAATACGACAGGGTAGAGTATTCAGACAGTGTTAGCTGGTACTTTACTCGATATGGCACTCCTACACCAATTAAGCCCATCATTTTTACTCCAACAAATACGTTAACAATGGGAAAGGTTCATGTATCCGCAAAACCCTGTGAAAACCTGGTTTAACATTGTTTTCGATAACAATATCATGTTGTGTAGAGGGACGACGATCTTGGTATCCTATGGGGACGAGGATCATTTTTTTTAATCAACGTTTTTATTATTCTGGGGAGTATTGGTAACCCATTTTCAAGTTACAAATAGACGTAATTTACAGGCTGATCACAATACCGAATAAAAACAATATAAGACAGCAAAAAAAAGAAAGAAAAAAAAACGAGATTAATCCGATTATTGTACTCCGTCTCCGAGGGCAAGGGGATATACGGTTTAATATGTGTCTGTCCGTCTACGGGGCCCGTATGAACTGGGATTAACTCGGGTGTCTCGAAGGGTGAGCAGTTCCCCGTTCTTGGTAGGTGCTAGACTATAACATGATGTACTAAATAAAGTATAAAATGTGTTCCAAACCTATCAAAGTAAA
>MJUT01061338.1:994614-1008222 GCA_002080005.1 Gigantidas platifrons
TATTAAACCGTATATCCCCTTGCCCTCGGAGACGGAGTACAATAATCGGATTAATCTCGTTTTTTTCTTTCTTTTTTTGCTGTCTTATATTGTTTTTATTCGGTATTGTGATCAGCCTTTAAATTACGTCAATTTGTAACTTGAAAATGGGTTACCAATACTTCCCCAGAATAATAAAAACGTTGATTAAAAAAAATGATCCTCGTCCCCATAGGATACCAAGATCGTCGTCCCCCTACACAACATGATGTTGTTATCGAAAACAATGTTAAACCAAGTTTTCACAGGGTTTTGAGGATACATGAACCTTTCCCATTGTTAACGTATTTGTTGGAGTAAAAATGATGGGCTTAATTGGTGTAGGAGTGCCAAATCGAGTAAAGTACCAGCTAACACTGTCTGAACACTCTACCCTGTCGTATTTTCCTGGAGTGTTTGTATATTTCCGGAGCGTATTGTGCATGGAATTTGGACTACATTAGTTCCTAATTAACCCTAAAGTTCCGTTATATACTTCTTGCAGTCCAATCTAAGTAAATACAAATAGAATATGCCTGAGAATGCAAACCTACTTGCTTTCTGACGCTTCAAAATCTCCGTCCCCGCGCGATGCCGATCGCCGTCCCCGTATGTTGTATTGATCACGGTGATATTGATATGTTGTTTAATAGTAAAATTATTGAAATTGACGACAATTTTAGTGATTTATTCACGTACTAGTATATCTTTTTTCTTTCAACACTTTTATCATTTTCTCGTTGCCCAATAATATCACAGCTGAGGGCAATATATCTGGACAAATCACAGGGGCTTGAATCGCTTTCATAAAGGTCACGCGGCTTATATACCCTATATACTAACAAGGGATGTAACGACCAACGTAGCCAAGCCACTACCAGTTCTGTTTCAGGCTTGAAAAAAATATTAAAAAATCACACATTCAAACAATCTTTGTTGTCATTCGCTAGCATATTGATTTATCTTTCCGACGAGACATAATTTTTCACAACTGCTTCACTCTAGAAGTCAGAGCACCCCTGCAAACTTGAAACTTTGCTCCAAAATAGGTCACCAACGTTTTGCTCGGACGACAGTCAACGGTAAAACTCCAAGAGTAAAGAGCACAATTGCGGACAATATCCGCATAAATCCTGACTGTCGTAAATACCTATGAACGCCTTCGACTCAACTATCACCAGAACAGTTCACATAGTGCAGACGAAAAGCAGTAACTCACGTTTTTCAGTCCGGTATAACTCTTTTCAAATGTTGGAAGCCATTATTAAAGGGACACGCAGCAGCAAATGAAATATGTCATCTGATTGGTTAATATTTCTCACGAGACGGTAAGTGTTTTTACTTATTCGTAACATATAAAAAATATTGTAAATGATTTTTAGGTATATTATAAACATATAAAATTACTTCTAAACGTAATTCTCACTGATTTTTTTTTAAAGCATATATTTCAAGCGTTATCAGAATGTGGGCGTGTCGTGAGAAATATTAACCAATCAGATGACAGATAATTTTCATTTGAAGCTGTGTATTTTTAATAATGGCTTCCAACATTTGAAAAGAGTTATACCGGACTGAAAAACGTGAGTTACTGCTTTTCGTCTGCACTATGTGAACTGTTCTGGTGATAGTTGAGTCGAAGGCGTTCATAGGTATTTACGACAGTCAGGATTTATGCGGATATTGTCCGCAATTGTGCTCTTTACTCTTGGAGTTTTACCGTTGACTGTCGTCCGAGCAAAACGTTGGTGACCTATTTTGGAGCAAAGTTTCAAGTTTGCAGGGGTGCTCTGACTTCTAGAGTGAAGCAGTTGTGAAAAATTATGTCTCGTCGGAAAGATAAATCAATATGCTAGCGAATGACAACAAAGATTGTTTGAATGTGTGATTTTTTAATATTTTTTTCAAGCCTGAAACAGAACTGGTAGTGGCTTGGCTACGTTGGTCGTTACATCCCTTGTTAGTATATAGGGTATATAGGCCGCGTGACCTTTATGAAAGCGATTCAAGCCCCTGTGGGACAAATTAAGTATTTTTTACCATGATGTTTGCATAAAGAAATGTTGTTTTGTTGATTAATCCTAAGATTATTGATGTTTAGCTTATGATTATCAGTTTATTTTAATACAAATCAAACACTTAAGCCACCACTTGGTGATGCACACGTTTTCTGACAAATCAGACTGGTGACCATTCATTCTAAATATAGTAGTAACAAACAACACAATCACTAAAATAAAATACATGTGTATTACAAACTACATGTAGTTATTTTTTCAACTTGTATATTTTTTTTAATTATTGATGAGCGACATGTATTTGTCATATACTTAATCAATAAATACGAAGCGAAGTACCGGTATTATTTTTTATTTCAATTGTCGCTCTAAACGAGGGACGATGTTCAGTCAGAGATATCAGTATAAACATCTCCCTTTGTTTTCTTACTACCAGAGAAAATTCACAAGTTGCTACAACCAAAGACATAGTTATGTCTTTGTTGTTGCAGCATTAAAGTTCTGTACAGAATATGAGCTTTTGTTACTCACCGTGTCCAATGCCACATTCGGGGACGAAGATGAACATAGTCCGGGGACAGAGATCAGAAGCGACGAAAACGAGGTTAGTTGGTATAATTTTGCAAATTTCTTGAGTTCTTTAATTAGGCAAGTGTAAAAATATATCCAGCGGAACACTCTGATCTTCCACGAAGATATTGAACCCATTTTGCATGCGCAAGTTGTCCTGGAAATAGTCAAACACTCAAACACAATGTTGTGACGGTCCTCAAAATCGGAATTCACCGGTGTTTTCTGTACGATTACGCATTACATGCAGCACTACACAGTGGTCACTGTTGTCATATAGTGTGTCCAAAACGGGGGTAATAATGATTCATAGTCATTACGGCAGCATAACGTGTCAATAATCTTTTTCGCACAAAATTACGATGTGACGTATGTGGACAGAGAAGTCCGTGTAGCAAGGGGACAGTGATCAACGCTTTAAGGTTTGTGTTTAGTTTTGTATTAAGGTCCAGATCTAGGATACTATATGTCATACGTCAATGATATTTGGTCAGTAGATGCGTCTTTGGGAGTGATACAGCTGCAGCTGATAATTGGGTCAGATTGACCTATATTTTCAGCATTACTGACTCTGGTTAAGTTTAGCGTTATGATCCACAGTAAAGCAGCTGACAGTAAATTAAACTACATTTTCAGAGCGAGGGAATTACATATCGTTTCTGACTGCTTCATCGTTTTTTTGTTGTTGTACTGCTCTTCATCATCAGGTGTTTCCTTTGGAAAGAAGACAGTTCAAAAGACATATTTATCTGAGCGATTACAGATCTACATACCCTATGGACTTCTGTATAGATTCATCTTCCAGGTAGATTAATCGAAATTGAACATTGTTCCACAATGCTTCCGAACGTTAATTTACGGCTCACCTTTTTAATTCACTTGGACCAAAGGTTCATGTGAACTATTGCCATCACTTGGCGTCCGTCGTCTGTAAACTTTTCATATTTCAAGCTTCTTCTCCGAAACTTAGCAGGAATGTTCCTTGGATGGTCCTCTACAAAGTTTCTGTTTTTCGTTCCATTCGAATATTCAACATGGCTGTCAGGGCCAATAATATGCTCTGATTGACTGAAATTTCAAAGATCTTCTTCTCTGAAACTAATGAACTGACTGAATCCAAACTGTAAATGAGTGATCATTGGAAGGTCCTCTACAAAGTGTCTGTTTTTCATGCCGATCGGAAATCCAAGATGGCCACCACCGCAGGACATAGATTAACATTGGACCCTATGGGAAAATGTTCAAATGCCTTCTTCTCAGAAACTACAAATATGATTAAAGCCAAACTGTACATGAATGTTCATTGGATGGTCCTCTACAAACTTTAGGTTTTTTGTTCCGATATGAAATTCAAAATGGCGGCTACGGCAGGACATACTTTAACATTGGACCCTATGGGAAAAATGTTTCAAAACACTTCTTCTCTGAAACCACTTGGACAATTGAAACCAAACTGCCCAGGAATAATCATTGGAAGGTCCTTTACAAAGTTTCTGGTTTTTATGCCGATCCGAAATCCAGGATGGTCGCCACCGCAGGACATACGATTAACATTGGACCCTATGGGAAAATGTTCAAATGCCTTCTTCTCAGAAACTACAAATCAGACTGAATCGAAGCTAGACAGGAATATTCGTTGGATGGTCCTCCACAAAGTTTAGCTTTTTTGTTCCGATATAAAATGGAAGATGGTGGCCACAGCAGGACTTAGTTTTACATTGGACCCTATGTGAAAAATGTTTCAAAACGCTTCTTCTCTGAATCCACTTGGACAATTGAAACCAAACTGCCCAGGAATAATCATTTGAAGGTCCTCTATTACGTTGTTTTTTATGCCGATCCGAAATCGAAGATGGCTGCCACAACATGTCATAGTATTAACACAGGACCGACCATATGGGAAAATACAGAAATATTTTCTTCTCTGAAGCTATTGCACTGATCCACAAAGTTTAGCTTTTTTGTTCCGATATAAAATGGAAGATGGTGGCCACAGCAGGACTTAGTTTAACATTCGACCCTATGTGAAAAATGTTTCAAAACGCTTCTTCTCTGAATCCACTTGGACAATTGAAACTAAACTGCCCAGGAATAATCATTTGAAGGTCCTCTATTACGTTGTTTTTTATGCCGATCCGAAATCGAAGATGGCTGCCACCACATGTCATAGTATTAACACAGGACCGACCATATGGGAAAATACAGAAATATTTTCTTCTCTGAAGCTATTGCACTGATTGAACCTAAACTGTGCATCAATCATTGGAAGGTCCTTTACAAACTTTGAGGTTTTTTTTATGTTGATCGGAATTCCAAGATGACTACCACTTCAGGACATAGTTTTTACATAGGACCAATTGGTTCTTTTTATAACCAGGTGAACGATTCAACGATTCAAGCTCTTGAGAGCCTCTGATTTCTTTCCTTGCAGTCGAAATCGTGGTCTCTGAAAACAGTTGATATTTTCTTACATATTTACACATTAAAATGAACATAATTCACTGTAAAACTATATACATCCAATGACAGGGAAAAAAGACAAAACTATATACACAAAAAAAGTCATTTGAGGGTAGATTTGAGCCACGGGGCTAGTTCAGTCACTGCCTATTACTTGCGTTTGAAGTCAGGTATGCAACAGTGTTCAGTCTCTAATTTAATATTTCAAAAGGATCTAGTATCGTACGCGGACTTCATATTTGACGTCAAATGTAAGTATGAACCAGTGTCTTATCTTACTCCATTGCAAAACGAACCCAATTTCACCCTATCAAAACGATGTAAATGGAAGACAACATGATATCTTTACGGTGATCAAGTTGTCGTAAATGAAACAACACAAATGCTCAGTGTGTCCTGGGACTAATAAACAAATTATTATATTAGTCAAAGGTGTGTCTTATCGTGTTGGAAAGGGAATACACATAACATGATGTAGTTTAAAATACTAAATGTAAACCATTGTGAACGCTAAAAGGGTAGAACAGCTGTAATAAACCGTTTTTGCAAAGCTGATCACTGTCCCCTGGCTACATGGACTTCTCTGTCCCCATACGTCACATCGTAATTTTGTGCGAAAAAGATTATTGGCACGTTATGCTGCCGTACTGACTATAAATCATTATAGCCCCCGTTTTGGACACACTATATGACAACAGTGACCACTGTGTAATGCTGCATGTAAGGCGTAATCGTACAGAAAACACCGGTGAATTCCGATTTTGAGGACCGTCACAACATTGTGTTTGAGTGGTTGACTATTTCCAGGACAACTTGCGCATGCAAAATGGGTTCAATATCTTCGTGGATGATCAGAGTGTTCCGCTGGGTATAATTTTACACTTGCCTCATTACAGAACTCAAGAAATTTGCAAAATTATACCAACTAACCTCGTTTTCGTCGCTTCTGATCTCTGTCCCCGGACTATGTTCATCTTCGTCCCCGAATGTGACATTGGACACGGTGTTACTGCTGTACATAATCATGATAACCTATCTATGTTATATATCACGGTGCTTTGACTTATTTGCTATTTTGCTATTATGAGTGCTTTTTTTTAATCATTAATTTGCATGCATGCTTTTGTTGTTTTCAACTGTTATCTATTTTTGTGTTGTGTATGTCGGTTAAAAGCTCACTCGAACTTGTGTTCAGTATTTGTTGTTTTAACATAACGACTTATAATAAAACTTATTTTAAAAATATATAAACGTTAGAGAAAACCGAAGGGGCAAACAAGAATGGACAATCCAGAGAAACTGGCAACACAAGACGGAGACAAGCAAAACAAATCACACATACAACACATTATTTGTTGGACACCTCTATACGCAAACAAACACAAACAACGTAAATAAGACATGAGCACTCCTACAAACAAATGGAGGTAAAGACATCGTTTTTATGCGGAAGTTGTAACAGACATCGCAACACAGAACTAAGAATGTAAAGACACATAATAGGATAACACACACACACACAAATAAAAAGACGAGCAACACGGACCCCACCAAAGCAACAGGGTGTGAACTCAGGTGCTAGTGAAGAGTTCTTGCTTCCAAGGATTTATATCCTACTATATAAATCCTTGTTGCTTCTTACAAGAAACCCATCGTGTTACTCATATATACAGTCAATTCCGTTCAAAATCTTGGCATTGATAGAGGAAATAAAAAATCTACGTAAAAAGTATAAGATCCATTGTCATTTGAAATATGGATATTTCCAAGGATTTATATTTATAGGAGAAGTTGAAGATGAAATACATTTTCTTTTCAAATGTTCTAAATATGAACTAGACATGGAAGAATTGATCAATATAATATTGATTACATGTCCAAATTTTAATAGTTTAAATGATATAGGGAAATTAGAATGGATTTGTAATTGTGAAAATCACAATATACTTACACATTTTGGTGTGTTCTTAAGAAAACACTGCAGATAGATTTGTATTTTCTTTATTTATCTATTTCTTTTTGTCCGTCCGTCCGTGTTTGTTTTTTTCCCTCTCTCTCTCTCTTGATGTCTTGGTTCTCTGCTTCAGACACGAGGTGGAATGTGTTGGTATGCCGGTGTGATATCGTTTCTTTGAATTTCCTGGATTGCACTTTGGCAGAGATCAGGTACAATAGTACCACATACAGTGTATACTGTATCACTACTGAATATACTATCAATTAAAATTATTTATATATTTACTGTTTATAGCAATGTACTGTCTATTGTATTAATCATAATTGTTATATTTATGTAACTGCCCCCTGTTGGACCATGATTGGAATAATAAATATTTGATTTGATTTTTATATAGTAGGACTACTATATAAATCCTTGATATTTCGAACCGGTCAATGTCAATGATGATCTTATAAAACGTGAAAAACTTATAATTTTATAATCCAGTCGGAAATGTGCCAATCGTCTGTTCCTCCACTTGTGTTAATGTTGGGCTTCCATAGACTGGTCCCAGATATTATTCATAATAAACATGAGAGGAAACCGAAGGGGCAATCAGTAACCAGTTAAAGTTGTACGTAAAATGCAACAAAGTAACCATATTTTAGCTTTTTAATGTTCAGTTAATCACCAATGATTAGTTTTGATATTTTGGAATAAGAAACAAACCATTATATGAAAAGTTGTAAATACGAAAATCCCGCAACCTTTTTACCGCCATTTTGAACCTGAATGAAATAAAGAAAGCGTGAAACATCAACATTTTAATATGGATGGGTAGGTTCATGTGGAAGAAATGTTTTTACGTTGATATATTTGGAATAGATTTTAAATGCACCTTTGTCAAACGGAACTAATTGTCATTCATTTTCAATGATATAAACCATAAGTTTGAATTGACAAATAGAAATAAAAAAAATGTAAACAAACGCAATTCTTCGTTTTCAGTATCGCATGGTTTTTTCTTCCTGTTTCATTTTTTTTCAAATTGGAAAATCAGGATGAAATCCAAAGAAATACTGAACTATTCTTTATTGTGTGGTCATTAGGTAGTAAATTAATTAAGCCTTGATTAAGTTGCAAGAATTATTAATATTATATAAATGTGTACATATCCGATATTTAAAAAAAATGGGTTTCTAAAGAATATCATTTTATCTTTGTCATTAAGCAAAACTAGAAAGACTACACATACTAATATTTAGCATGTCTTTATAACAACAAATTAACTGCACAGAATGTAGTCCTTGATGACTATTAGTCTATTATTAAAGCAGGTGTGATTGTGTGAGGACTGAGGTGTGATTTCGTTTAGACCAAAATACTGACTAGTCATTGCATTATGAGACTTTCATGTGATGTATATGTAATGTATAGACATTGAAAGGAACATATAATTATTTTTTGTTGTCAAACTTTCTGTTAAAGTAATATGAAACGAGATTTTGGTGAAATAAACATCTTCAATCTAAAATATTCTTGATATGTTTACATTCCCTAAAAATTAAACCATTCGTGCATGTTTGAGGACGAAAATCGCGATCATCTGTGATTAAGAACAGAAAATCATTCCATCTCGTATGTTTTTTCAAGACAATTGCGGCTAATTAACTTTCGGATGCATCGTGGGGCCGGGGGGCGTTCCGATGATTGCCGATCATGAAATTTCATCACCAACGTAAATAACGATGGATGCTGAGATGAGCACGTGTATCATTCTGGTTTTGAAAGAAGTTAAATTTCTTGCATTTCTTGCCTAAGGGAAAATTATTTTTAATCGTGGACTGAATGGAATGTAAATCGAAACGAAAATTATGTTACCTGTCGAGAAGAATCTTGGCCACTTCAGAGTTCGTTTCCAGACAAAGAGCGGTCTTTATTTCAATCCAACGATCATATTCATCTCCAATATATATTCCGTTTTTGCTTAACTTACAGACCTGGCGAAATTCCTGAGACTCTTGTCTGACATTTGGTCAGACAAGCTAAAATCTTGTGTCTGACCGAACTCAAGTTTGTCTGACCAGATAAATTTTCTGCAAAAATCAATACTTGATCAAAACTGATTGAATAAAGGCTATTTCTAACCAATGTGGCCCTGCTGGCTCAATGAGTTAGGTAGTTGGATTACCTAACAACCAGGGGCTGCTCTGGCTCCCAAAAAGTAGGAGCCAGAAAAATCGCCAGGTGCCATTTTCAGGTGCCAGTTTTGAAAGTCAGGAGCCAGCTAAAATTTTTACAAGGAGCCAATTTTTTCGAACCGAAACTGTGGATGGAGATTGAAAAGCTATGAAAAACCTCCTAGGATGGGAACATACTCTGCAAATTAGCAACCAACTGATAAAACATAACATTGCCACGATTTTGATCTAATACAACCCACATGTCTGTTTGTAAATAGTGCTATAAATAGAACGCAATTGTTACCCGGAAGCAGATCGATAACAATCTGGATTGTGAACTCCTGCTGATCGTGCCATTTTAAAGTTTATAACTTNCTATTCCCAGAAATCTTTCAATTATCTCTACTCTGTGAAAAACGAATGTAAATGGCTTCCTGGTCATCACCAGAGCCCAGAGGTATCTGTCGACCCATCCATCATGAAGGAAAAGAAGGATCTTCCCAGCATACTAAATATATAAAAATGTGCTTGCAATTGTTTTATTTTCTTTTGCAAATTTATGTGCAAACGAACATTATAGTTAAAACACACTAAACAAATTATTTTTTTATATCAATATTCCGTTTTGGTTATGGGATGAAACATCCGGTAGCGTTGATCTTTTTGCCATGATGGGTTAAGCTTAAGGATGTTTCTTTTAGGCTTCGTAGTTACTTTGAGGATTTCTTATTACCTCTGCCGATATTTTACGCTTTAGAGCTTTTCCCGGCACACATTTTCAATCATTCAAAGCATGTTTCTTTTTTTCAAACCGGAAATTATTTGAATGAAAGTCACTTCCGCTCATGTGTAAAAAAGTAAACTCCGAAATCGATGTCGGACATTTGGTCCGGAAAAAATACGATTTTAGTCGGACCAGCAACAAAAAACGTCGGACTTGTCCGACGGTCCGACGAATTTCGCTACCTCTGAACTTAGCATTCGCTGCTTTGTTGTTGTTTTTTTCTGGCAGAATCGCTCAATTTACTCTTCGGACCTGGATTCAATTTCTTTGCCTCCGACATTTTCTTCATCAACACTATGACGGAGCATGCACACAATCTCTAACGAATGAGTTAAAATCTGAGGTCAATAGCATATGATTTGCATTATTGTCCGGGTAGCAAGAATTAGCGAAGATAGAATAAAATGACGTTTTCTCCTGAATTATACACCATAGCTCTCAAAAAGTGAATGGTTTACGTTCTTTATTTAATCTTTACATAAATCAGAAATTTTTAGAAAGCTGAAAATAATGATTTTGGCATTTCATATTACTTTAATCGTGTAAAAAAATGCATTGCTATATATATACAGCAGGGTTAGAAATTAACTTTTGTAGTTACTAGCCCAAAGGGCTAGTAGAAGATATCAATCACTAGTCCTTAGAAATCCCAACTAGTCCTGTAGATGCGGCGAGCACCCTTCAGGATGCGAGTTGGCTAAGGGGGTCTGGGGGTATGCCCCCCCCACCCCAGATAAATGTTGAAAATCTAGATGCAAAAGCCTGCAATCTGAGAGTTTTTTGGAGTGAAAATGTCTTTCTCAAAAAGACAGTTTTGAGGGTGTTTTTTTCCTTCAAATATGAAAATAATGAAATTTAATATGATTGCCAATGAGATAGCTACCAAAGAACACAGGACAATGATTTCACAGTTTAGCCCTTCAGTGATTAGCAAAACCCATAATACCATGAAGCAAACAAAATACTGTAAATGTCATACCCTTTCATAGCACTTAAATTGTAGTTTTTATTTTAAGTAAAAAATTTGTTATTTAAACAGATCAATAAATACATTTATCAATACATCAATTTTACATAGTTTTAATTGTTACCTACATGAAAATCTGCCTTTTATAATCATTTTCAGTACTTTATTACAACAACAAAATATTTAAAACGATATATTTTAGCAAATATTATCATTGTTCTTCTTTTCCCAATCGCCGCGATTTGCAGATCGACATGAAGAGAAGAAACCATAATCTACGTTTTAAGACATTAAGTGTTATTTATTTGAAAATCTGGATTTAATAATCATTTTCCGTACTTTATTATAACATTTGTTTATTTAAAACGATATATTTTGGCAAATATTGTCATTATTCTTCTTTTCCCAATCGCGGCGATTTGCAGATGGACATGAAGAGAAGACGCCATAAATATTTTATAAATGAAATTATATTTTGTCAATGTCAAATTTGTGCTTGAATTTTGGAAAACAACTTAACTATTTCAAACGTTTGTGTGATCCGTCTTCCAAGCGCTTTAAACAACGTAGTTTTATAAGTAATTTTCAAGCGCATGTTTGACACAGTTGTAAATGGCGTATCATAAAGGACAGAAACGAACAGGGACAATAACGGCTTTCCAACTCTTCGTGATACATACCGGTCTCTATTTTTTTTACTAGCCCAAGCGGACAAGTACCTAGGAGATATGTGTTGTCCGTGGGGAAAATTACTAGTCTCGGACTAGCAGACAATCGTTAATTTCGAACCCTGTACAGTATAATATTAATAAAGCTTTTCATAATATTACTACCATATTACTTCCGTTTTCATTTTTTGGCAAAATATCACTAAGACTGAATCATAAAAAGACTATAGGGTAAAGTGACCAAATACCGGACAGGACCGAATTCCGGACAATTTTGGTTGCATAAAAACGCGATAAAACCTTTAAAACCGGTATTTTTATTGCAAAAACATGTTTTTTGCATCTTAAATAAAGAATTTGCATCGTGCATTCTTCCTTTTATTCTGAATGACGTTAGCCCACCAACGTCAAAAAATGGGAAATTTGACCTCGGAAGGTGAGTAGGTTTTTCCTATTTTCTAAGTTTCCATTCATAATATGAAACCTGATTTGTATTTTCACAGATGTTAGGACATATATGATTGGCAAGAAAATGTTGCATTTGCAACTCCCAGAAGAACCTGTTACACGGTCCTGTTATCTTTTATTAAATGCAGTAGAATTATCATTGCAATCAGGATGTAATACCCAACTTAGAACTTGTACAGTTCTGGTTATTTTTAGCTGCTTTTCGGAACACCACCAACGTAATCGTTTCCAATAAAAATCACAAAACATTTGAAAAAAAACACCAATATATTTACGATATTTAATATTATATGAGGAATTGTGTTTCCAGAATACATTAAGGCCTAAACAAAAATTCTGTGTTTCCGGTGACCATAATTTTTTTTATGGCAAAAAAAAAAAAAAAAAAAATCACGGCAAATCCGGATCGCGGTGATTTCCGTTTCCGGACCAGACTCCAAATTTAGTTTATGCGGTAAAAACTTCGAAGTTGTGTCAGTCAGCATCAGTGCAGAAATAAAAAAAACAATTTTGGAACAAAGTATATCAGCTTCTCTTCTCATGAAGAAGAGGTAACTGCATTTGTGCAAATGTTAGATACAGTGGCTGAAACTGGAACAAACAAAGCAGTAAATGCTTTTGAAGTTTTGATGGCTGGTGGAAGAAAATATGAAGTTAATAAAAAACCTCAATGTAGGTTACAAAAATATAAAATTATTGTAGTTGTGGCATGTGTCTGCTAGCATAAGGGAAACTGGCCAACCACAGCTGCAATTTTTTTTTTTTAAATAATTCATATACCCAGTACCAAGTCTTCATAGCCATCCCCACAGAATCAAATGGTTTCCCCTAAGTTGCAATAATTCAAAATTTTAGTTTCAGATGGAATTTTAATTTAATATAAAAAAAAAAGAAGAAAAACTGCCCCCTTCCCAGATACTAATGCACATTCTTTCTCTTGAATTCTTTATATTAAATTCCAACCTGACATTGTACTCACCCCAAACTGAAAACCAGGCAATTCACAAGCAAGCAGTTGAATTATTTTGTTTCAATGTGTCTTATATTATGCATGTACGTTGTATTTATACACCCATTCTTTATCTGTGTCTGTCCATCTATATATCCCAAAAAATGTCTGCCCAGTATATATTTTTCGAAAGGATTATTTGTACATGTATCAGTACTTGCTACATGTATTATTGATATTAAAGTGTTACATATAAATGTCAGAGCATAAGTTGGCCCAATTTTGTTTTGGGTTTCAAGATGCAATGTTTTTCTTTGTCACAAGAGTTTTGAAAAGTGTTGAATTGCCAATTACAAAGTGCTCTGTACTTTTTAAAGTATTTTTTATTTTGGTTTATTTATATTATATCAACAATTGGTCCAACATCAAATCCATTTTTGAGGTTTGAAGTATTATTAAAATCAAAGACATAATACTATGTACAGAAACATGTATCAGACTGCTGGTAACAGCAATATTTAAACTTGGTACTCATACTTTAAAAGACAGTAAAACAGATTTTGAATTCAAACCGAAATGTTGTG